>JASVEL010000920.1:0-88702 GCA_032618575.1 Nicotiana noctiflora
ACAAGGGCGGCAATGGTTTGGTGTTATAAGGATGAATGGGTATAATGGCTTGAATATACCGGAGGTGTATTAATATATTGAAAGTACAACGATGTGTTTCAACCGTTGGATTTGATCAGTTCAAGGGCCAGGATTCGTTTGATATCGAACGACGGCGTATGGTTAAATGAGGCTTTTAACTTCATCCGTTAGATTAACCCAATGAACGGTACTTATTGTCTTAAATTAACGACGTCCTTTTGTTTGTTATGCAACCGTTACCTCTGGGCCGTTTGATCAATTGATCAAAGATCATGATTTATTCTCTCTACACGATGTCGTTTGATTCCTTATACAGACGGACCGGTATTATCTTTTTTTGGGCCTGGTCTGTTTGGGCCACCTAATTGCCCATTTTCAAAGTCCAATTTTGTATTTGTATTATTATTTCTTGTATTCTCATGTATTTTTTTTGTATTATGTATTTTTTATTTATTGTTTTTTCTGTATGTTTATTACCACTGTATTTATTATGTCTTTGTATTTTTTTTTAATTTTTCTGATTTTTCTAGGATTAAGAGTAATTTTCTTGTATTTTTGGTATTTTCTAATTAATACAAAATGTATTTTATATTAATTTTCTTTGCTTTATTTTCAGAAAAACAAACACTGGTATTTCTACACAATGATCAACAAGTTTCACACAAAAAGTCATTTTTATATATTTTTTTGGAGTAATTTGCGTGGGACAAAAATCATCTGCTCACAGCTGCCCCTCTTTGCTCGGGAACACGTAGAGTTTCAGTGCAAAGATAAGTGAGCAGTAATGATGGATTTTGTCCATTTGCATATTCCGTTTGAAACAGTTTTGAAAGTTTTGACCACATCCTACTTCAAGGATTACATACATATCCTAGCTAAATAGGAATCAGGTCAGTGTAGTTCTGGAATGTCTGGTAATTAAAAACTATAAGAGGGCTGTGACTTTACTGTTGTTACTCGTTATTTCTGCCTGCTGATCTCCTTATTACACCGTGGTAAACATTAAAGAAACTAGGGTCACCTATGTTCTATGATTTACAAAATCCTAGCTATATCTTCCAACTGGTTCTTGTGTTTCATTTGTAACTTGCATAACTTTTGATTGTATCCATTCTTCGAGAGGACTCTTGCTTGCAAGTTGCTTTAAATGAATTCCCTTATTCTTCAGGTGGGCGCTTACTTGCAAAACTTGAAATGTATTCCCTTGTTCTTCAGGTGGGCGCCTGCTTGAAAAACTTCAAAAGTATTCACTTGTTCTTCAGGTGGGTTCCTGCTTACAAATACTTGAAGAGTATTCCCTTGTTCTTCAGGTGGGCGCCTGCTTATTATTAAAACAAAGAAAACTTTTATGCCCCATTATGGGGATACATATATCATGCTATTAAATATTAGCTTTAAAAAGAAGGATTTCAACTTGAAAAGTATTCCCTTGTTATCCAGGTGGGCGCCTGATTGTGAAAAACTTGAAAAAATATTCCCTTGTTATCCAGGAGGGCGCCTGATTTGCAAAAACTTGAAAAGTATTCCTTTGTTATCCAGGTGGGCGCCTGATTGCAAAAAACTTGAAAAATATTC
Organism: Nicotiana noctiflora; assembly: GCA_032618575.1. Classification (NCBI taxonomy): domain Eukaryota; kingdom Viridiplantae; phylum Streptophyta; class Magnoliopsida; order Solanales; family Solanaceae; genus Nicotiana; species Nicotiana noctiflora. The sequence continues at coordinate 1,597 of JASVEL010000920.1, forward strand.
CCTTGTTATCCAGGTGGGCGCCTGAAAACAAAAAACTTGAAAAAGATTCCCTTGTTATCCAGGTGGGCGCCTGATTGTAAAAAATTGAAAAATATTCCCTTGTTATACAGGTTGGCACCTGATTTCAAAAAACTTGAAAAATATTCCCTTGTTATCCAAGTGGGCGCCTGATTGCAAAAAACTTGAAAAGTTTTCTTTTGTTTTCCAGGTGGGTGCCTGATTGCAAAAAAAAACTTGAAAAATATTTTCTTGTTATCCAGGCGGGCGCCTGATTGCAAACAAACTTGAAAAATATTCCCTTGTTATCTAGGTGGGCGCCTGATTTCAAAAAACTTGCACCTGATTGCAAGAAAACTTGAAAAATATTCCCTTGTTATCCAGGTGGGCGCCTTATTGCAAAAAACTTGAAAAATATTCCATTGTTATCCAGGTGGGCGCATGATTGCAAAAAACTTGAAAAATATTCCTTTGTTATCCAGGTGGGCGGCTGATTGCAAAAAATTTGGAAAGTATTCCCTTGTTATCCAGGTGGGCGCCTGATTGCAAAAATCTTTAAAAATATTCCCTTGTTATCCAGGTGGGCGCCTGATTGCAAAAAACGAAAACGAAGGAAAAATTTCTGCCCCAGTTTGATAACTGGGTGTAATAAAACGTAATACTTCCCTTATTATCCAAGTGGGTGCCTGATTGCCGAGCTTTTGCGCTCCATGGTTTATCCACATTGGTCACATTCACTTTAAAGTGATTAGTAAGAACTTGAATCTTTTTGTCCCTATTCTACTCAATGAACAGTTTGATTGTATAAAAATGGTGGTTAGCCGCTGGCATTCTTGTTGACCTTGCTTCTTTTTTTGAATTTGTTTCATCTTGCTTTTGTACTGCCTTGCTGTAACTTCTGGTTGTTTTCCAACAATTCTCTAAACCCAACTTTCCTTGTGACTCTCTTATTGTTTCTTCTTTTACTTTCTTCCGACTATATGTTTTCCCCCTGTCCTTTGATGGACCCCAATCTCATTGTGCCATACAACTGAGAAGTTGGTAATTAGCTTACAACTGACAATGTCTTGTAGACAGATTTCAAGAAAAGAAGAATGAAATGCAATGACCCCGAAGTTTTTGACGGTAGGAATATTTCGAAAATAAAAGGATGAGACTTATCTGGGTGGGAAGGCTAATTCCTTTGATCATGCCATGCATCCGGGCTAATCGACCCAGTCTGTCCAACCAAATCAACATTCACTTGCCAACTTAATTGACCCAAACATTGCTTGCTTTGCTGCTTTCTTCCCACAAAATGCTTTCTCACTTTTGCCTTACGGTGTGAGGGTTTTCACCAATAAGGCTCTCTCATTTTATTTCTCTCAGCTCGCTCGCCTTACGGTGCCCATGAGGATTTTCACCAGCAAGACTCTATCATTTTATTTCTCTCAACTCACGTCGCCTTACGATGTCCATGAGGGTTTTTACCAATAAGACTCTCTCATTTTATTATTTTCTTCATCTTCCAATACTCGAGTGTTGTCCGTAACCTGCCTTTTTCACCTACTTGCACTGCCCTTTCTTGAATTTGATCCGAAGGTCTTTCTTTGGACCGTAATATGGCTTTTGGATGGGTTTTAGAAAGAAAGATATAAAGGCTCAAATTTTCCAACTTGGGTTTCAAAATTACAACTTTCCGAATCATATTCTCCATAATGATCATAACTTCTGTCCGAGTTTCAATTTTATGGGGAACCTTGGACTTTATTTCTGGTATGACTGAACCTCAGTGAAGATGCTTACGTACCCTTTCGGGATCTAGTCAAAATGTAGTTCGGATATATGATCGCTTCATGTTGCGATATTTACTTCTTCCAATTTTCTTCTTTTCTTTGCATTCTTTTCTTCTCTTTTCATTTCTTCTTTCTTTTCTTTTTTCTTTTTCCTTTCTTTTCTCTTTAACTTTCTTTTCTTCTTTTTCTTTCTTTCTTTTCTTTTCTCTTTTTCTTTTTTTTCTTTTTTCTACTTTTCTCCTTTCTTCTGTTTCTCCACTTGATTTCCCCGCTCAATCCTCAATTTTTGTTGTTGATTCTGAAAGCGGGATATGAAAGAAAAAATATAACAAAGCTCAAAGGGATAACAATAGATAAAGTGTTTGGATGGCAGAACGAAATGCCTTCGTCATTCTAATCTTCAATACATACCAAGTACAAACTACACATTTAAACACCTTTCGACTGATCCAAATATTTGCCGTCTGTATTTGTCGATTCTTAGTGCCATTGAGCAACAACCTCGATACCACGAATGGTACCTTTAGCCTTGGGGTACTCTTGCCTTTGGCTTTAACCGATGAAGCATGATGCATTTCCACGGCATTTCTTTACGTTCTGTTTTCCAGTTTCACTTGGTTCAGTATATGTTTCATTTCCTCCAAATACCTTTACATTGTTTCATTGACTATTAAATGAGGCCGAGAATTATGTGCATGTCATGTCACTAAAATCAATATGAAAAGAATTGTATAATGATTAGAAATGGAATGACTAAAAATGACGGGAAATGAAGAGTTGTATTAAACTGATAGGTTGAAACAACAAGACGAACAACAAAACGAACAGACTATATTAGAATTACAAACCTAGATGGCACTAAACAAATTTATTACTAAACAAAGCAAAGTGGGAAGATAGAAGGGTTCTGACTCCCAAGACAATGTCCGGATTACAACCCTGAAATAACCCGGACTACAGAAATGACACCCAAAAAAACCACCAAAACTCCAAGAGATGGAGCGCCATCCCAATTACCAAGCATGGCATCTTAGCCACTGAGTTCTGCATTAATGTTGCCAAGACCACTTTCTGTTTCAATATCTTCAACTTCAGTTGATAATTTTCCAAGAAGATTCTCATCCCCCTCGGGCATCATTTCCACCAGGTGTGCCTCCTCAGGTAATGGATGCAGCATGATATTCTGAATGCCATTGTCTTGAATTAAATTTTCCTGGATCATCCTTTCTATTTCTCTTTTCAAATCCCGACGATTTTCCACGTTGTGCCCAAAGCATTGGAGTGGTATTCACACCTTTTAGATGAGTCAAATCTTCTCGCACGTCGATCCATCAGATTTGGAGGAATGGGTGCAATCATGTCATGTTGTTTTAACTTCTCAAACAAGCTTGCATAGGACTTTCCTATTGGTGTAAAATTATTTTTCAACTTTTGTTCCCTTCCATACCCCTCGCTTTGATGTGGGTTATAAGGTACTTGAAAATCTTGTGGAGGCTGGTGGAAATTTCGTCATGTACGTGCTCGCTTTCTTGGGTGATTTGAGGGTTGAGCAAAATATTGGACTAGATCAACAAAGTGTGGGAGGTTCTGAGGTGGGTAGTAATGCTTAAGGGGGCCGTGGAAAACTTGATGTGAGTGCATACACCTTTGAGATATTCTCCTAGACCTCTTCTCGACCCTGATATCATCATGATTTCTTCATCCCTCCCATTCACATCACCAAATTCACTTTGGACAGCCTGAGCTGCATCTTTGAGAGCTGCTTGACTTATAATTCTGCATGTCTTAAGACCGTCTTCCACCATTTCTCCCATTTTGATTATTTATTCAAAGGATTGACCAACTGCGGACATCATGTTTTGAAAGTAATCCGGCTCTTGATCCTGAAGGAAAATAGTGACTAACTCGTGGTCATCCATGGGTGGCTTAGCTCTAGATGCTTGCTCTCTCCATTTTATAGCATATTCCCTATTTTCAATTTAGAAAGGGAAATGCGGTCTGGGGTGATGTCGATATTATATTGAAACTGTTTGATAAAGGCCCGTGCCAGGTCATCCCAGACGTACCAAAAAGATGTGTCTTGATCCCAAAACCATTCAGATGCTACTCCTGAGAGGCTTTCCTCAAAATAAGCTATAAGAAATTCTTCATTTCTTCCCACACTTCTCAATTGGTTGCAATACCTTTTCAGGTGAGATATAGGGTTTCCACGTCCATCGTCCTTTTCAAATTTGGGAACCTTGAAACCAGGTGGCAAGTGGACATCAGGGAACATACATAGATCTCCAAAGGCGACACGCTTTTGACCTGTCATTGCTTGCGTGTTTTTCAGCTGTTGTTCTAATCTTTTCACTCTTTGGGCTACTTCTTCCTGTACCCTCTTTTTAGTAGGCTTTTTGATGTTCGCAGGCAAATCAAACGAGTACGATTGGTACTCGGGAAAGTGGTATTGTTTTTGCTGTATAGGAAATTGCGACTCAAGAGAAGGTTGTCCCTGGCCATTGGCCCATGCTTGACGCATTTTGGTCATTTGTTGTTTCATTGTTCTATTTTCCTTAACCACAGTAGACCCTTGTTGAACTCTCTGACCTTGAGTTTCTTGAGCGCTCGTAATAGATTCGATGTCATTTATCATTTTCCTTGGATCTTGTTTTCCAGTTTACCACAACCAACCACCTCAACTTTCTGGATTAACAAAACGAAGCCACCATGTTAGCGTTAAGGCATTATTTTTACATTTTTTTCTTTCTTGGTTTTCCACTATTTTCTTTTTTTTTTGTCTTTTATTGGCTTTTCTTTTTTTTTCTTTTTGGTTATGGTCGAATCCTATGTGGATTGCCTACGTATCATGACCCCGCATGAATCAGACTGAGCGTAGTTCTTGCAAATTAATGCAAAAATAAAGAGATGTTTATTTGATTTTTTTTTAATTTGTTTTGTTTGAAGGAAAATTATAGAGGCCGACTCCAACTACAAACTTGATGAAAAACTTTCACATCTTGTGCCACAGATTTCCACATGAATAAGAATATTTTTAGTGTCAATTATGACTATTTTTACAAGATAGGCCATCTTATGGCTTATTTTGGCAAAGTGGCTATTTTTGCAAAATTTCATTTAAGAAAATAAACTCGAAAATTTTCTCATCCTGGGGCTCATGGGGCATTGTTCGGCATCGCCACAAGCCAACACAAGACTGAGAAGTTTTTAATGTCAATTATGACTATGTTTATAAAATTGGCCATGTAATGGCTTATTTTGACAAAGTAACTATTTTTGCAAAATTTTGTTTAAGAAACTACAAATTCGATGACCATCTTGGGGCCCATGGGGCATCATTCAACATCGCCACATGCCAACACAAGACTAAGGAAGTTTCAATGCCAAATATGGCTATTTCAGCAAAACCGGCCATGTAGTGGCTTATTTGACAAATTGATTATTTTTATAAAGATGATAGATGACTCTAACTTGATTTTGCAAATACGGCCTTTCTACATTTCAGCGAGGAATATTTCAAGGCTGTGCCTGTTAATTATTTAAAATGACTCAAAGTGGCTATTATTGCAAAAACAGCCTTTCGACGTCCTTTTGAGGGACATTCGGCTTATTTTAAACAATAATAGAATCACCCTGCTTATTTATAACAAAATTAAAAATTTGACATTTTTTTTGCTATTATTTGCAAAAAGGTGTGGTTGGACCCGATGAGGGTTGCCTACGTATCTCACACGTGGTGAGAAACAAATCAGCGTAGTTCGGTCAAATTATGTTTTAGACCAACTATTTTTAATTTCGAAAAAACTGACTTACTCCAACTATTTTTGATAAATTCTTCAAAATGTTGACAAAGTTTCATCAGTATTTGGACATCGATTTCTTCTAAAATTGCTATTTTTCTCCTCAATTATTTAGCTGGTCAACAAAATGGCCCAAGACAAATAAATGCAACATATACTCATGCTTGGTCTTTTCATATTCAGGTCACCTGTCCTGGACGGACCCAACCCATGTGTTGAGTCCCGTAAGTCAGATATGATGCAAATAATCGTCCTAATTCTAGGCTCAATATCCTGATTTTTCATGGGTTCCAGACTGTGCACCCGAGCGGACAACTCGAGTCGAGGAGGGGGCTACGTACTGGGGACCCGCAGGATCGTCTGGCTTAATAACTTTTCCGGCCTCCATTTCTTGTTTTGGTATTGATTTAACAGAAAGGGGAATCTCAAACAGTAAGCATATCCCCGAAGGTAAGAAGAGAAGGGGTTTCGGTACAATTTTTATATACAATTCACGTAATATCAAAGCGGTAAACATATAGCACATTGATCAAAACATATAGGAAAATCAGATATAAACAAAACAGCAATTTAACTCAGCTCGAATTCTTATACCATGAACCGAAGTTCTGGGTTTCTTATCCTCAGCAAAGTCGCCAGAGCTGTCACACCTCCTTTTTTATACTACGATACTCGTGCGGGCGTATAAGAGTTTTTCAAATTTAAGGATAGTCAGAACGAGATTAGTTATTTAAATTTTCAGGGTCGCCTCTTGAGAATATAATGGTGTCCCAAGTCACTTGTTTAATCCCGAACCAAGGAAAGTTTGACTCTGTGACAGTCTGTGAACTAGAAATTCGGATAAGAAATTTTGTTGACTCGGGAGAAGGTGTTAGGCACTCCCGGATTCCGTGGTTCTAGCATGGTCGCTCAACTGTTGTTTTTAATTTTATCTTATTTCAATTGTATAATTCAATCATGTGCATTAGTATTTCGTTTTTGGATTTTAAGAATTGCAACGTCGTAAAAATGCATCCTTGACCACACCGTACCAGTACGCATGTGGCTTTGGATATATTTCGACTTCATTGGGAGTAGGATTTGGGTCACATAAATATGCACCCATTCATGAGAATGTATATTAAAAGTGTGCCTAATGGTGTCTATTCTTTGTTACTTTGTGAAAGATCGCGGAATTAGCTAAACGATCCTTCCGAGTCTAAATATTTTATAATTTATTGAGGGTCCCGCTCGTTTTTGCCCTATAACGAGGCCCCTCTCATTTTAATTTTTAAAGTCAAATCTATTGTGTACTATGTTTTGTAATAATATTGTGACGACCCAAAGGGTCATCACTTATTTTATTAATAAATTAAGAGCTTCCTGAGGTCTTGAAAACCTCATTCTATGTTGCCTCGATTTACGTGCACGATCCGAGCATGTAGCCGGAAAGATTTTGTGATAGAAAATATGAATTCTATGAGAAATTTGGATAAAAATGATATTAATATTGATATGGTTGACTTCGGTCAACATTTTTGGTAAACGGATCCGGACTCGAGATTGGATGGTCCCGAGAGGTCCGTAGGAAAATATGGGACTTGGACATGTGTCCGGAGTCGAATTCCTGAGGCCTAGAGCCCAAGTTATGAATTTTTATGTGAAATTGTTTTTGATGCAATTATTAAAGGAAATAAATTAATAGACCTTGGTATCGGGCTCGTATTTTGGTTCCGACGCCCGGTACAAGTCTTAAATATTATATATGTGATTTCTGTAAAGTTTGGTGACATTTGGATGTCGTTTGAGATGTTTTGGACCTTGAGTTCCAAGTTAAGAAGTTTTGAAAAATCAAAAGTATGAAAATCATGAGTTTGAGGCTCGATTTGATTAAAATGAAGTGATATTGGCGATGTGATCGCACGAACAAGTTCATAATGTGTTTTTGAGGTTATGTGCATATTTGGTTTGGAGCCCCGAGGGCTCGGGTGAACTTTGGATAGGCCACGAGATCAATTTTTCATGTTAGAAGTTGTTGTCTGCAAGACTGCTGCAGAGTTCGCAAATGCGAACAATAGTTCGCAAATGCGAACTCCCCACTATTCTGCAGAGTTCGCAAATGCGAACAATAGTTCGCAAATGCGAACTCCCCTCTATTGTGTCTGTGTTCGCAAATGCGAACAATAGTTCGCAAATGCGAACTTGACCCTTTCTGTGCCTGTGTTCGCAAATGCGAGCTATAGTTCGCAAATGCGAACTGGCCACTATTCCGCCTTGGTTCGCAAATGCGAACAATAGTTCGCAAATGCGAACCTCCCCATATTTAGCCTGTGTTCGCAATTGCGAACAATAGTTCGCAAATGCGAACTTCTCAGTTTTGCCTTGGCTTCGCAAATGCGAAGAAATGTTCGCAAATGCGAACTTCCCACCCTTAGCCTATTTTTTTAAATTCCAGAAATTGGTCGGGGTTCGCAATTGCGAACCCATGTTCGCAAATGCGAACACAGAGACCTGAAAAACACGGATTTCAGTCATTTCTTCACATTTTTACAAAACCAAAACACCCATTTGCGATTCTTCAAGGATTTCTTCTTCATCAAATCGATTGTAAGTCACTTTTTACTTAATTCTTTCAATTCCTAACATCATTAAACATGTTTTTCATTAGAAATCAAATGTTTTCATGGTAAAATTCTTGTTTTTGTCAGAAAATAGGGTTTTTCATAAATTGGGGAATTGGACCTCGAATTAAGGTCCGATTTTGAAACAAATCATATATATGAACTCGTGGGGGAATGGGTAACCGGATTTTAGTCATAACCCCGAATTCCGACCATGTGGGCCCGGGGTTGAAATTTACTATTCATGGCAGAATGTTGTAAAAGTGGTATTTGGTATTAAGAATTTGTTTGTTGAGTAGAATTTATGATATTAAATCAATTGTGTATAGATACGGTTGGATTGGAGCCAAATTGAAAGAAAAGACATTTCCACGGATTGAATTGTTCATAAGCATTCGAGGTAAGTGTTTGTTCTATCCTAGCTTGAGGGAATAGGATTATGTGCTATGTGTTATGTGATCGAGTGCGGTGTATGGGTCGTGGTGACGAGCATCCATACACTGGCGTCTAGTATGACCGTGAGTCGTTGGAAAATGATATTTTGAGATATATTACAGGTGAATTGTTATTGTTCTCCCTTGTTGGGACTTGTTGTGAAGATAATTATTGATTTCCCTCGATGGGACGGTTTATGAATTACTGTTTCTTTCTTTGCCCTTAACTGTGATTGTTATTTGGGTGAGGAAGAGTGATAATGCACGAAGGGTGATGCCGTGCCATGTTTAAATATTTATGCACGAAGGTTAATGCCGTGCCATGTTTATTTATTGCTTATGCACGAAGGATCATGCCGTGCCCTATTATTGATTATGCACGAAGGATCATGCCGTGCCCTCTGTTATTGAACCATGTACGAAGGATCATGCCGTACTATGGATGTGAGGATGAGAGTAAAAGCACGAAGGGTGATGCCGTGTACTTTATTTGCTTATTTGGTGAGGATGAGAGTAAAAGCACGAAGGGTGATGCCGTGCAACTATTTGCTATTCCTTGACTTGATATTACTTGTTTTTCCATTATATTTTATTTGGGTGATGACGTGCAACTACTTGCCATTCCTTGACTTGATATTACTTGTGTTCCCATTATACCTTGTTTTCCTTGTGAACTTATTAACTGTTGTTAATTGTTGAGTTCTTTGAGATATTCCTTATTGTGTTATTACTTGGTTAATTCTTGTTATTTGTGGTAATATGATTATTGATATATTTGGGAGCGGGTGGTACGCCTACCACAAGATATGATTATTGAAATATTTGGGAGCGGGTGGTACGCCTACCACAAGATATGATTATTGAAATATTTGGGAGCGGGTGGTACGCCTACCACAAGATATGATTATTGATATATTTGGGAGCGGGTGGTACGCCTACCACAAGATATGATTATTGATATATTTGGGAGCGGGTGGTACGCCTACCACAAGATATGATTATTGAAATATTTGGGAGCGGGTGGTACGCCTACCACAAGATATGATTATTGAAATATTTGGGAGCGGGTGGTACGCCTACCACAAGATATGATTATTGATATATTTGGGAGCGGGTGGTACGCCTACCACAAGATATGATTATTGATATATTTGGGAGCGGGTGGTACGCCTACCACAAGATATGATTATTGAAATATTTGGGAGCGGGTGGTACGCCTACCACAAGATATGATTATTGAAATATTTGGGAGCGGGTGGTACGCCTACCACAAGATATGATTATTGATATATTTGGGAGCGGGTGGTACGCCTACCACAAGATATGATTATTGATATATTTGGGAGCGGGTGGTACGCCTACCACAAGATATGATTATTGATATATTTGGGAGCGGGTGGTACGCCTACCACAAGATATAATTATCTGTGATAGTTGGGAGCGGGTGGTACGCCTACCACGAGATATGAAATGAGAGAGGAATTGAGACATGAAAGTCAGATTTATTATGTTGATTAGATTATTTTAGATATCGTGAGTTATTGAATATTATTTCAGAGCAGAGTATTTCCTTATAAATGTGTTATATATATATATATATTGCAACTGCACAGGTTTATGTGGGTGTCCTGGTCCTAGGCTTGTCACTACTTCGCCGGGATAGGCCAGGCACTTACCAGCACATGGGGTCGGTTGTGCTGATACTACACTCTGCGCTCTTTTTGCGCAAAATTTTACTTGTCACGACCCGGATTTTCCCCCAACATCGGGATCGTGATGGCGCCTACTCGTGGTAGCTAGGCAAGCCACTGTATTCATACTATCCTGTTTTTAACATAATTTTGATTGAATAAATGCGGAATACTTTATCGAAATAACAATTCACAAGGTAAAACCATACCGAAAATCCTCTACCCAAGATGTGGAGTCACCAACTCACAAACTACTATGGAATACTACACATAAAAGTCTGAAGAAATATAACACAATTCTGTTTGTCTCGGAACAATTCACAAGGTAAAACCATACCGATATGATTATTGATATATTTGGGAGCGGGTGGTACGCCTACCACAAGATATGATTATTGATATATTTGGGAGCGGGTGGTACGCCTACCACAAGATATGATTATTGATATATTTGGGAGCGGGTGGTACGCCTACCACAAGATATAATTACTGTGATAGTTGGGAGCGGGTGGTACGCCTACCACGAGATATGAAATGAGAGAGGAATTGAGACATGAAAGTCAGATTTATTATGTTGATTAGATTATTTTAGATATCGTGAGTTATTGAATATTATTTCAGAGCAGAGTATTTCCTTATAAATGTGTTATATATATATATATATTGCAACTGCACAGGTTTATGTGGGTGTCTGGTCCTAGGCTTGTCACTACTTCGCCGGGATAGGCCAGGCACTTACCAGCACATGGGGTCGGTTGTGCTGATACTACACTCTGCGCTCTTTTTGCGCAGATACAGGTTACGGACAGCAGCAGCGGCAGCAGTAAGTAGATTGCGTGGGAGTTGATCATATTTGAGACCGAGGTAGCTTGCAGGCGTCCGCAAGCCCGGCGTCTCTCTCTTTATCTATATTATTAGCTGGAGTCTCTTTGTTCCGAGACAAACAGAATTGTGTTATATTTCTTCGGACTTTTATGTGTAGTATTCCATAGTAGTTTGTGAGTTGGTGACTCCACATCTTGGGTAGAGGATTTTCGGTATGGTTTTACCTTGTGAATTGTTATTTCCATTTCGATAAAGTATTCCGCATTTATTCAATCAAAATTGTGTTAAAAACGGGATAGTATGAATACAGTGGCTTGCCTAGCTACCACGAGTAGGCGCCATCACGATCCCGATGTTGGGGGAAAATCCGGGTCGTGACAAGTTGGTATCAGAGCTCTAGGTTACATAGGTCTCACCACTCACGAACAAGCTTAGTAGAGTTTGAGAGGTAGGTACGGAGACGTCCGTGCTTGTCCTCCCGAGTCTATTGAGTTAGGAAAGAGTCTCTCATTTGTTCTTTCTTATCGTGCGAATTTGTTCTTCAAAGTGTTAAGTTAAATTTCCACTCTTGTCTTCCCACGAATGGCGTAGTCACGTACCGCTTATCCAGCCGAACAATGGCACGGACTGGTGATAGATCAACTATGCCTTCAAAAGTTTTACGGAGGACAGATAGGTTTCACCAAAGTCTTCGCTGCCACCTTCAGCGGTGTATCTTTTGAGAACCCACGAGATTGTGCTTGACAGTTCTTATGAGGAATTTCAGAACGTGGGAATAGTCGAATGCGAGGAGTTTATTTTACTGTGCTACGGAAGGCACACATAAGTAGTGGGAAGATAATGTATTTACCACACCAGTTATGGTCCCAACGGAAGATGCAATTATATCAGGAGATCACCTAATAAATCGTGTTGGGTTTCAACGGACCTTGACGTCCGGTCGATGTGTTGGAGTTGTGAAGGACAAATATGATGAGTTATTGGAATGTATATATATGGTATGGAAAGGTCCTCCAAATAATTTATACACAATTAAGGTTGGTTCTTTTCATGGGGTAAGAATCGCCCCCCAGAGAATGACGAAGAGTATATGAGTAAATGGGGTAGCTCAGCAGTGTTAAGCCAACATAGGAAAAGAAGAAATTGGTCGTCGATGTTTGTGACAAGCCTACGAAGAGGGAAAACCGGCCAACGCAACGCTATCTACTAATCTCTGTTTTAAGAAAATGTTCCGAAGACGTCACCCCCGAGATTCTCTACAATATGTAGTATATGTGATCCTGAACGGTTGTACCAGGTCACAATGACTGTGTCCGAATATATATTGCCATGAGCAATAAGTTAACCGATCCTTAAAGGAATTGCTGTGAATGTGGAATATTGGAGAAATACAATTTTAGGAAAGCACTCAGGCTACACGCTCCATTGCAGTTAATAATTATCCTACATGGCCAGCCAGATGTAGAGGTTATGATGTTAGAGGTGGAGGTGAAAATCCTAGAGGTGGAGACCCAGCCATTGATATAATTTTTATGATGTGAGGGAGGTCACTACACAAAATGTGGTCATCACACGTATAATTCAGATTGTTATAGACAGAATAATTTTCCCTTAATTTGATTTGGTTTTTGAGAGAAAATTTAGGCGAGTCCTTTTAACATGCTCCATTCATGAGCGAGCATCGTAATCATCAAATCTACTTAGGGAAATACTCACGTTGAGATATTACATGAGGATAGACATCCCTATTATTAGGTGTTAGTCATTAAAATATCCATGAGGCTAAGAGTGACTTTATATTACTTATTACAGTGGGTTTTGATATAATTTTCGGGATAACTAATTTTAATCGTTAATTGTGCTCCCTATCAGTATGAGGGCTTATTTTATGTCGTGATTACCTTTGACGGACAATTATTGAAAGGAAGAAAGAAAGGAAATGAAAAATTTCAGATGATATGATGTGCAAGCACTGTGATTCGGAGTTGAGGATGAGATCCTCCAATTTTTGGCATAATGTGAAATATTTCTAAGCCGAGCTTCAAGCTGCGGTGGATATCATATGAGGACCGGGTCCTGGTAGTAAGAGTTTATGTGTTTAAAATTCTTCTTTTATGAATTAATACTTTTCGTATTCAATCCGTAAATAAGAGTCATGCCCGTTAGGACTATTTGACAATTCTTGTATAGTTTCTGTTCATATTTAGCCATTTCTATTTTGAAACCGTTGAGCTTAGCCCTTGAGACGGGCACCAGGTAAGGATAAATATGACGCATTAATTCGGGAAAATAATCACGAGGTCACCATACCTCATTCTGAGTAAAGTGGGATTTGTAGAATAAGGTATTTGATAACAGGGTTAATTGACAATGTTGTAATTTAAGAACAACTCTTATGGCCAGACTTCAGAGTCATGGATATGTGCATACGCATGAGTGTGTTCGTGCCTTATTTAGACTTGTTCGTTGTAGTCTTCATTGTTTCCATATTGACATACTCCTGCAGTCATGAGGAGCATGCACAACATCTCAGAGTGACTTTGCAGACTCCGAAAGATAGCCAACTATATGCAAAAATTTCGAAGTGTGAATTTTGGCTAAGTTCAGTTGCATTCCTGGGTCATATTGTGACGGCAAGCAGGTATTCAGGTTGATTCGAAGAAGATTGAGGCAGTCAAGGACTGACCTAGACTGACATCAGCCACAGAGATTTGGAGTTTCTTGGGATTAGCGGGTTATTACAGGCGTTTCGTGGAGGGGTTTTCACCTATTGCAACCCCACTGACCAGATTGACACAGAAAGGTGTTCAATTTGAATGGTCAGATGAATGTGAGGCGGGCTTTCAAAAGCTCAAGACAGCCATGGCCACAACACCGGTATTGATTTTTACCCACAGGTACGGGACCTTATACTGATTATTGTGATGCTTCCCGTATTGGGATTGGTGCAGTGTTAATACAGGATGGCAAGGTTATTGCCTATGCTTCGAGGCGGTTGAAGATGCATGAAAAGAATTACCCAGTGCATGATCTAGAATTTGCGGCGATTATTCACGCATTGAAGATCTGGAGGCATTATTTGTATGGTGTATAGTATGTGAAGTATACACCGATCATAAGAGCCTTCAGTATTTGTTTAAACAAAAAGAGTTGAATTTGAGGCAGAGAAGGTGGCTGGTATTGCGAAAAGATTTTGATGTCACCTTTTTATATCATCATGGAAAAAGCAAACGTGGTGGCTGACGCTTTGAGTAGGAAGTCAGCCAGTATGGGCAGTCTTGTTTATATTCCAGCCAATGAGAGGCCAATTGCTTTGGATGTTCAGTCCTTGGCCAATCGATTTGTGAGGTTGGATATTTCTGAGCCTAGTCGAGCACTAGCTTGTGCGATCGCTCGCTCTTCATTATTGGAGCGTATCTGCGATCAACAATATAATGATTCCTATTTATGTGACCTTAGAGACACGGTTCAACGAGGAGGTGCTAATCAAGTCACCTTAGATGCTGATATGATCAATTCCTGCCTTTGGCAGAGTTTGCTTATAATAATAGTTATCAATCGAGCATCCAGATGGCTTCTCATGAAGCGTTTTATGGTAGGCGGTGTCGTTCTCCGGTTGGATGGTTTGAACCGGGAGAAACTCGGTTATTCGGTACAGATTTATTCCAGGAGGCCTTAGATAAGGTCAAGATTATTCAAGATAGGCTTCGCACAGCTCAGTCTAGACAACAGAGCTATGCAGATTGCAAGGTTCGCACACTTGTTTCCTGACTCAGGTACTTCTTTCTTTTGTCCGTTCGAGGACGAACGGTTGTTTTAGAGGTGGAGATTGTGACGACCCAAAGGGTCATCACTTATTTTATTAATAAATTAAGAGCTTCTGAGGTCTTGAAAACCTCATTCTATGTTGCCTCGATTTACGTGCACGATCCGAGCATGTAGCCGGAAAGATTTTGTGATAGAAAATATGAATTCTATGAGAAATTTGGATAAAAATGATATTAATATTGATATGGTTGACTTCGGTCAACATTTTTGGTAAATGGATCCGGACCCGAGATTGAATGGTCCCGAGAGGTCCGTAGGAAAATATGGGACTTGGACATGTGTCCGGAGTCGAATTCTGAGGCCTAGAGCCCAAGTTATGAATTTTTATGTGAAATTGTTTTTGATGCAATTATTAAAGGAAATAAATTAATAGACCTTGGTATCGGGCTCGTATTTTGGTTCCGACGCCCGGTACAAGTCTTAAATATTATATATGTGATTTCTGTAAAGTTTGGTGACATTTGGATGTCGTTTGAGATGTTTTGGACCTTGAGTTCCAAGTTAAGAAGTTTTGAAAAATCAAAAGTATGAAAATCATGAGTTTGAGGCTCGATTTGATTAAAATGAAGTGATATTGGCGATGTGATCGCACGAACAAGTTCATAATGTGTTTTTGAGGTTATGTGCATATTTGGTTTGGAGCCCCGAGGGCTCGGGTGAACTTTGGATAGGCCACGAGATCAATTTTTCATGTTAGAAGTTGCTGTCTGCAACTGGTCTGCAGAGTTCGCAAATGCGAACAATAGTTCGCAAATGCGAACTCCCCACTATTCTGCAGAGTTCGCAAATGCGAACAATAGTTCGCAAATGCGAACTCCCCTCTATTGTGTCTGTGTTCGCAAATGCGAACAATAGTTCGCAAATGCGAACTTGACCCTTTCTGTGCCTGTGTTCGCAAATGCGAGCTATAGTTCGCAAATGCGAACTGGCCACTATTCCGCCTTGGTTCGCAAATGCGAACAATAGTTCGCAAATGCGAACCTCCCCATATTTAGCCCTGTGTTCGCAATTGCGAACAATAGTTCGCAAATGCGAACTTCTCAATTTTGCCTTGGCTTCGCAAATGCGAAGAAATGTTCGCAAATGCGAACTTCCCACCCTTAGCCTATTTTTTTAAATTCCAGAAATTGGTCGGGGTTCGCAATTGTTCGCAAATGCGAACACAGAGACCTGAAAAACACGGATTTCAGTCATTTCTTCACATTTTTACAAAACCAAAACACCCATTTGCGATTCTTCAAGGATTTCTTCTTCATCAAATCGATTGTAAGTCACTTTTTACTTAATTCTTTCAATTCCTAACATCATTAAACATGTTTTTCATTAGAAATCAAATGTTTTCATGGTAAAATTCTTGTTTTTGTTAGAAAATAGGGTTTTTCATAAATTGGGGAATTGGACCTCGAATTGAGGTCCGATTTTGAAACAAATCATATATATGAACTCGTGGGGAATGGGTAACCGGATTTTAGTCATAACCCCGAATTCCGACCATGTGGGCCCGGGGTTGAAATTTACTATTCATGGCAGAATGTTGTAAAAGTGGTATTTGGTATTAAGAATTTGTTTGTTGAGTAGAATTTATGATATTAAATCAATTGTGTATAGATACGGTTGGATTGGAGTCAAATTGAAAGAAAAGACATTTTCACGGATTGAATTGTTCATAAGCATTCGAGGTAAGTGTTTGTTCTATCCTAGCTTGAGGGAATAGGATTATGTGCTATGTGTTATGTGATCGAGTGCGGTGTATGGGCTGTGGTGACGAGCATCCATACACTCTGGCGTCTAGTATGACCGTGAGTCGTTGGAAAATGATATTTTGAGATATATTACAGGTGAATTGTTATTGTTCTCCCTTGTTGGGACTTGTTGTGAAGATAATTATTGATTTCCCTCGATGGGACGGTTTATGAATTACTGTTTCTTTCTTTGCCCTTAACTGTGATTGTTATTTGGGTGAGGAAGAGTGATAATGCACGAAGGGTGATGCCGTGCCATGTTTAAATATTTATGCACGAAGGTTAATGCCGTGCCATGTTTATTTATTGCTTATGCACGAAGGATCATGCCGTGCCCTATTATTGATTATGCACGAAGGATCATGTCGTGCCCTGTTATTGAACCATGTACGAAGGATCATGCCGTACTATGGATGTGAGGATGAGAGTAAAAGCACGAAGGGTGATGCCGTGTACTTTATTTGCTTATTTGGTGAGGATGAGAGTAAAAGCACGAAGGGTGATGCCGTGCAACTATTTGCTATTCCTTGACTTGATATTACTTGTTTTTCCATTATATTTTATTTGGGTGATGACGTGCAACTACTTGCCATTCCTTGACTTGATATTACTTGTGTTCCCATTATACCTTGTTTTCCTTGTGACTTATTAACTGTTGTTAATTGTTGAGTTCTTTGAGATATTCCTTATTGTGTTATTACTTGGTTAATTCTTGTTATTTGTGGTAATATGATTATTGATATATTTGGGAGCGGGTGGTACGCCTACCACAAGATATGATTATTGAAATATTTGGGAGCGGGTGGTACGCCTACCACAAGATATGATTATTGAAATATTTGGGAGCGGGTGGTACGCCTACCACACGATATGATTATTGATATATTTGGGAGCGGGTGGTACGCCTACCACAAGATATGATTATTGATATATTTGGGAGCGGGTGGTACGCCTACCACAAGATATGATTATTGAAATATTTGGGAGCGGGTGGTACGCCTACCACAAGATATGATTATTGAAATATTTGGGAGCGGGTGGTACGCCTACCACAAGATATGATTATTGATATATTTGGGAGCGGGTGGTACGCCTACCACAAGATATGATTATTGATATATTTGGGAGCGGGTGGTACGCCTACCACAAGATATGATTATTGAAATATTTGGGAGCGGGTGGTACGCCTACCACAAGATATGATTATTGATATATTTGGGAGCGGGTGGTACGCCTACCACAAGATATGATTATTGATATATTTGGGAGCGGGTGGTACGCCTACCACAAGATATGATTATTGATATATTTGGGAGCGGGTGGTACGCCTACCACAAGATATAATTACTTGTGATAGTTGGGAGCGGGTGGTACGCCTACCACGAGATATGAAATGAGAGAGGAATTGAGACATGAAAGTCAGATTTATTATGTTGATTAGATTATTTTAGATATCGTGAGTTATTGAATATTATTTCAGAGCAGAGTATTTCCTTATAAATGTGTTATATATATATATATATATTGCAACTGCACAGGTTTATGTGGGTGTCTGGTCCTAGGCTTGTCACTACTTCGCCGGGATAGGCCAGGCACTTACCAGCACATGGGGTCGGTTGTGCTGATACTACACTCTGCGCTCTTTTTGCGCAGATACAGGTTACGGACAGCAGCAGCTGCAGCAGTAAGTAGATTGCGTGGGAGTTGATCATATTTGAGACCGAAGTAGCTTGCAGGCGTCCGCAGGCCCGGCGTCTCTCTCTTTATCTATATTATTAGCTGGAGTCTCTTTGTTCCGAGACAAACAGAATTGTGTTATATTTCTTCAGACTTTTATGTGTAGTATTCCATAGTAGTTTGTGAGTTGGTGACTCCACATCTTGGGTAGAGGATTTTCGGTATGGTTTTACCTTGTGAATTGTTATTTCCATTTCGATAAAGTATTCCGCATTTATTCAATCAAAATTGTGTTAAAAACAGGATAGTATGAATATAGTGGCTTGCCTAGCTACCACGAGTAGGCGCCATCACGATCCCGATGTTGGGGGAAAATCCGGGTCGTGACAAATATTTTCCCCTATTTAACATAATTATTAATACTGTTTGACTATATATTCCATTTACATCCAGGCCACTAAATGTTTTGGGCCTAGAAATCGTATCCAACACAAAAGGTGAACGCACAAAAGTGCATTGGGCTAATTAGAGCCCAATTTGTATTATCATATAATTTGCACTCAAGCTCATAGGCCATAGTGATTGAATCTGGGCCTCTTTTCGTAACCAGGCCCAAATCGTTAATAGATCCAAAGCAGGTTCAAACATTTTTACTGAATTAATCACTGTTGTAAACAAGTATTCTAAATTTAATATCTAAAATTAACCTGGAATATTAACACTAATTTCGTTTGTATATTACTGTTTAGCTATCAAACTAACTAAGACTGAGTTTATCAGCCGAAACACATATATACTCATCCAATGCAGAACTATCTTATTATTTTGTTTAACTGGAGATGCTAAAATAGATCTATAGTTGACATATTCAGATTAAGTCCTGAATTTCATTTCATGTTTTTAAGTTTCTGTTTCATATCATGCTTCTGAATTTAATGTGAGTTATAAGTCTAGTGTAAACAAATCAAGATCACAAAAAGAATTTAAATCTAAATTATTTCATGTTTTTTTCATTAAAAACTATTGATTCAAAACTTAACCGACAAGAAGTATTACGTTTCTAGATTTTAATAGTTTTCGAATCTGTCACCTAGGTGATTATTTTAAAATTGATCTACCTTGCATTATCATACATGAATATCTAAACTACTACCGAAGAAAAACATAAATCAGAGTTCAAAGTTCATGCAGGCCCAAATTATACATTTGATCCTAACGAATTACATAACTCTAAGGTATTTTATAGCTAAAATATGAGCAGGATAAAAAACAATAATAGAAAACTGCTGATGATTTCATATCTTCACAACTTTAATTACAGCCTTGAAGATCAGGAGTGTACCTGGTCAAATTGAGAGGAAAACAATGAGTTCTAGGGATGTAGAAAGCCAGGAAGATTAGTAATAGGCATCAATCAAAGTAACAACAACAATGAATACAATATAACACAGCAACAAGCTCGATTTTAGAGTAGAAGACCCAATGAATTCAACCAAATAATAAAGAATAGCGATCAGAATAGCCGAAATCCAAAATATCACTCGAACAACAGCAATGAAACAGTAGCAATATTTTAGTGTATTTTTTACATTTTAAAAGTTCTAACCTCCCTTAATATGGCCTACAGAGGCCTATTTATAGAGTAAAAAAGGGAGGGAAATTTGAATTAGATATTTAGATTTCCCACCCCTACGTTTTTCAATTATTTTCAATTTGGTGTATGTGAATTAATCGTGAATATACTTGGACCCCTGCTAGAAGGTTCTAGGATATTCTGCATTATTCTATTTAGGCGTAAATGCCTTTATGACCCTCACTTGCAAGTGTTTTCTACCTATTTACCCTTTATTTATACCTAGAATGCCCTTTAATACTTAACTAATTACATATGAACCTGACAACTTTGCCTTTTATATCCCTACCTCTTTTGTTTAGTTACAGAACACCATTTATCCCTTCCTATTTTAACCCTTATGCTTTATTCTGTTTACCCGACTAACCTTTAATTAATCAGACCCTTAAAGTCAAATTTGAATTTACACAAATAACCTCAAGTGGACAGTCTTTCAATCAGAGTCACGTTAAGACTAAGTAACAAAGTCTTAGTTGGAGAAATAACAAACATATAACTAATCTTGCAAATATAGCCCAAATACGACTAATTAACCAATTAATCCTTTAAGTAATCAGAAATTCAGAAGAGTCAAGAGTCAAAATTACATTGTGAGTCAAAATTACATTGTGATCATTTATATATCTTTAGACATTCTTACAGATATTGCCATATTATGATTAAGCACTCAATTAACAGGACTCACAGAAACAAATTGATAATAGGTTGAATCCAAGTAACAGAACACTCAATCAAGAATCTAGACCTATCGAGTAAAAACCCTAAGTGGCTACAAAGTATGTAATTCAACTAGTGACTTAATCAGAAGAAAAACTTATAGTATGTGAATCCATAGTTGCTTTGATGAACAAACTAAAGGAACCTTGAGCATGCAACAGACTCAGAATAGAAGGAAATCGACATATAATAAAGACAAACAGAAACAAATATACACAGTGGAGAAAAATTAGGGTTTTTTGGGTTACTTAGCTTTTACGTGTGTCTTTTCCTTTTCCTTTTCCTTTTCTTTCTTTCTTTCTTTCTTTCTTTCTTTCTTCTTTCTTCTTTTTCTTCATTTTCTTTCTTGTTCTTGATTTTCCGGCATTTAGAAGGTCCTGAGACCATTTTCTTGGTTAAACAGACTCCTCGAGTCTTTATTTGTAAGAAAGGCTCTTGGAAAAGGATTAGGGGTTTGATGAGGTGGTTTTGGGGTTAGGGGTATTCGCCAGAGTACAGTTCTGGCGAAATGTTTTTTAAGATTCGAGACAATTGGGGCTTATTCGAGGGATTTGGCCTAGTGGGGGTTGAAGAGGATGAAAAGATGGTCCTTCGGTGTTAATGGTGAATGGTGATTCAAAATGTGGTAGTCGCCGGCTAGGGTTCTGACGACCTGTTTTTCAAGATTTGAGATGAAGGAGAGGTTTTTGGCCGGGACTAAGGTGATGGGGTGAAAGAGGAGGAGGAGTAGGTTCAGGGGTGTGAATTTGAACAGAGAAGAAGACTGGAATTGAACTACCGGTAGGGTACCGGTGGCCCAGGTGAGAGAGAAGAAAGAAGACAAGGGCGACTAGCGTTTGGTGTTATAAGGATGAATGGGTTAATAACTTGAATATACCGGAGGTGTATTAATATTTTGAATGTATAACGGTGTGTTTCAACCGTTGGATTTGATCAGATGAAGGGCCAGGATTTGTTTGCTATCAAACGACGGCTTATGGTTAAATGAGGCTTTTAACTTCGTATGTTAGATTAACCCAATGAACGGTCCTGATTGTCTTAAATTAATGATGTCATTTTGTTTGTTATGCAACCGTTACCTCTGGACCGTTTGATCAATTGATCAACAGTCCAGATTTATTTCCTCTACACGGTGTCATTTGATTATTTATACAGACAGGCCTGTATTATTTTTTTTGGGTCTGGTCTGTTTGGGCCACCTAATTGCCCATTTTCAAAATCCAATTTTGTATTTGTATTATTATTTCTTGTATTCTCTTGTATTGATTTTGTATTATGTATTTTTTGTTTATTGTTTTTCTGTATTTTTATTACCACAGTATTTATTATCTCTTTGTATTTTTTTTTAATTTTTCTGATTTTTCTAGAATTAAGAGTAATTTTCTTGTATTTTTGGTATTTACTAATTAATACAAAATGTATTTTGTTTTAATTTTCTTTGATTTATTTTCAAAAAAAAAAAACAAACAATGGTATTTCTACATAATGATCAACAAGTTTCACACAACATTCATTTTTATATATTTTTTTTGGAGTAATTTGCTTTGGCAATAATCACGTGCTCACAGCTGCCCCTCTTTGCTCGGGAACACGCAGAGTTTCAGTGCAAAGACAAATGAGCAGTAATGAGGGATTTTTGTCCATTCGCATATTCCGTGTGAAGCTGTTTTGAATGTTTTGACCGCATTCCGCTTCAAAGATTGCCTACATATCCTGGGCTAAACAGGAATCAGGTCAGTGTAGTTCTGGAATGTCTAGTAGTTAAAAACTACCAGAGAGTCGTGACTCTATTGCTGTTACTCGTTATTGCTGCCTGTTGATCTTCTTATTACAGCATGGTAAACATAAAAGAAACTAGGCTAAACTATGCTCTATGATTTACAATATCCTAGTTATATCTTCCAACTGGTTCTTGTGTTTCATTTATATCTTGAATAACTTTTGATTGTATCCATTCATCGAGAGGACTCTTGCTTGCAGTCCCTTTCACGCGATCGCGTAGGGCAATTTTGCCTAGTCATTTTAAAAGCCTAAAACAGTTGCTATTACGGGATTATTCCCATTTGTCTCAAACCTTGTCTTCTCCAAAGCACCTAGGCGAATTTTAGAGCTAACCTTTATCAAATTTCCTTGAGTAAGTATTATCTAACTCATCTTCTTCATTTCCTATCATCATCTATCAAATTCGTAGCCCTAAATCATGAATTAAAGGTAGAAGTTAAGGGTTTGGGGTAGAATTATGGATTTGGATATTTTGGGTGATTCAACCTCAATTTGGGGTCGAATCTTAGAACAAATTATATATTTGAAATCATGGGGTTGTGGGTGATTGGGTTTTGGTCCGAGCCTCGTGTTTGGACCATGAGGGCCCGGTGTCGGATTTTGCTATTTTTGGAAGAATGATGAGAATTTCATTTCCAGACTATGGGATTATGTTTTTGAGCTCTTATTGATACTATTGAATCGAATTGTGCCTAGATATCATTATTTCGAAGTCAGATTCTAAAGGAACAACTGTTTTAGAGCCTTGAGTGCTATTTTTGGACCGAGGTAAGTGTTTGTTCTAACTTTGGCTTGAGGGATTAGGATTAGGATGTTATTTGCTATTTGCTAATGTGGAGTCCGGTGTATAGGTGTGGTGATGGTTATCAATGCATCAGAGTCTAGCATGACCTTGGGTCTTATATGTGTTGAATTCGGATTTAATGGTACATCTTTCTTGCTGGGTGTAAGGCCCCGTAAAATATTTGTACATAAAACCTAGTAGATGTGGTGTCATGGTCCGAATGATGTGTTAGGAATGCGTAGAATTCTTCGCGGCGAGCTTGCTCGCCGCGGTTCGGACCCTTGGTAGTGATTTAAGTTTCAAAAATGTAGAGAAATAATTTTTCCGAAAAAGTGTCAAATATGCGGTCAAGAATGCGACCGCAGAATCAACATGCGGACCGCATTCTGACCGCAAATCGTTCCAGAGAGTTTCCCAAAAATCTATCAAATATGCGGTCGATATGCGATCGCATGTCAAATCTGCGGTGCATTTTGCGACCGCAGATCAGACATGCGGTCCGCATAGTGACCGCATTCCTTAACAGAAACTGCTCAACTTTGAGGCCATTCTGCGGTCACTTTGCGGACCGCATGTGGGTTCTGCGGTCGCATAGTGACCGCATATTCGACCCCGGCCCAGATTTTGTGACATTTTGACCCGATCTCTTCTTTAATATAACACCCTTCTTCTTCATTTTATCATATTATCTTGCCAAAAATTAGAGAGAGAAGAGAGGGTTTTTAGAGAGAGAAATCTTTCATCTTCAAAGATTGTTCCAACTACTTAATTCCAAGGGATTCTAGGGCAAGGATTCAACTTCCCCAATATTTTCAAGGTAAAAATCCTAACTATTTTCTTTGATTTTCAGTTTTAATTGGGTAAAGAGAGGTTTGCATATAATAGCTTTTAAAAATAGAATTTTCACACTCATGCATGATTATTGAACTTGATTTCTAGTAAAAAGAAGTGAGTAGAAGTAAGAGTCTTCAAGAACAAGGTTGGCAAGAGTAAGATAGCTTGGGTAAGCATAAAGTAGGAAGTTAACGGAAGAAAAATCATCACCAGGTATGTATGGCTAATTTTGATTCTTGTGAAATCGCCTGTATGTGTGAAGTTTGTTTGTTCGTGTTAAATTGACAAATTGTGTGAAATTCTTGATGTTGTTGTTGGATATTTAAAGTTGTTGTTGAGCTATGAGTAATGTAAAATGAGAGTTTAATTTGGCAAAAAAATTGTGAATAATGACTATGATGGCCTATATGGCACCTTGTGGAAAACAAACGAAACACTTGAGAATTGGTTTATTGTGGAAAGAGATGAAACACTTGAATTGTGGAAATATTGTAACATGGTTGTGATATTGCATTGAGAATAAATTGAGAACATGAACCAATGTGTAAGTTGCTTATTTGAACTTGTTGAAATTGTGTGTAGTACCTTATCTGCTGTTTGAAATTGTTGTGTTTTCAGCTGTAAGGCGGGGTCGTGTTGCGCGCCGCAACGTGGTGAAATAAGGTTTGGGTTGGGGTGATAAGGGTGGCCGAGGTAATAAGGGTGGTCAGGGGCAATAAGGATGGAAAGCGATCGAAATCGCTATTAAAAATTGATACATAAATCAATAATGTGAAATTGTGAAAGGAGACAACAGGAGAGTTTGCAACCTGTGGGGCACTGATTGCCCCTTTGTTTGACTACTTGTGCTTTACGTGATTGATTGGTTATTGTTAGACTGGTTGATTGTAGAAAGTGCTTTGTGTGAGAATTATTTGAAATGAGGAGAAATGTGGAAACATGGTTGGCTGGCTTAATTAATTGTTGATGTAATTTAATGGCTTGAGTTTACTTGGGACAAAGTTTGTCCATACATACCAGTACAATTCAAGTGTACTGACGTCCCTTTTGCCGGGGCGCTACATTCGTGTCATGATTGTAGGTGGATCAGTAGCAGGCACTTCAGCTCATCGGCAGTAGTATCTTTCATCCTCCACTGCCCGTTTTTGGTGAGCCCCTTTCTTCCTCGGGGCCTTGTGTGGTTCATGCCACTCGATTTAGATTTCATTTTGGTTTTGTAAGGTATAGCCGGAGCCTTGTTACCGGCAAGTATTGTATTTCCCTTTTTGTATCCTAGAGGCTCTGTAGACATGTAAACTGTGGGACTCCAGTATTATGTAGATATTATGTTATGTCGGGCGTTGTAAAAATTACAAACTTGTTAATGAATCACTCGTATGGTTTTATTTGTTTAATGTGAAATCAATTATGATTAGTAATATATTTGGTTAATGAGAAACGGTCAACACAGGGGTAACGCGTGGGAATGAAAGGCACCCAGGTCCGCTTGACTGGGGCAACCCGGTCAGGCGCCGGTCATGTTCCTCGATTTGGGGCGTGACAACTGGCCTTAGTCTCGTCACTATTTCACTGGGATAGGCCAGACATATATATATATATATATATTGTGATTGGTTTGGCTTATTGGAGCATTTGGCTCGAACTAGAAAATTGTCACCCAAAAAATAAGCGATTAAAAGTGAAATGTGTAGTGGTTAGTCCCTTGC
This sequence comes from Nicotiana noctiflora, assembly GCA_032618575.1. Lineage (NCBI taxonomy): Eukaryota > Viridiplantae > Streptophyta > Magnoliopsida > Solanales > Solanaceae > Nicotiana > Nicotiana noctiflora. Next base: position 27,422 of record JASVEL010000920.1, read on the forward strand.
CAAGACGTAAGCATTTATTGTATTCTCCCTTGATGGGATGTTGGAATTGATAATTGTATTTCCTTACCGGGATTCTCTATTTAATGGTTGTTACTCCCCTCGCACTTGAGTTGCAGTTGTTGTTTGGGTGAGTCTTTGGTATTAAATGTTGAGGATCGGGTTGCACGCCACAACTGTAATAATTATTGATGAATATTGAGGATCGGGTTGCACGCATGATAACTATGAATTGTGCATGTTTTATACCCATTCTTACCTATGCTTTGTGCATAAATTGCTCTTGATTAGTCCTGAATTGCTTGCAAGTTGCGCTTGATTGTAGGTTTGAGCGACTAGATAATGAATACCACCAATCGCCTCAAAGAAGGAGTGAAACCTACCAAGCACCAAAAGACGACTGAAAGTTGGGAAGTAGATGACCTGTGCGGACTGCACTATTTTGATGTTTGGCCGCACAGGAAGGTTCAGACATCTATCAAGCTAAAGCCCAAGCTGTGCGGTCTGCACTGATTTGTCATGCGGCCGCGCAAAAAAGTTCAGAGAAGCAACAATTCTTCAAAAGCTCCACGCGGACCGCATTCATTTTCACGCGTTCCGCAATGATGGTTGATCAGAGGCCTAAAAAGACAAGGAAAAGTCCCACGCAATAGCACACCAAATCAGTGCGGCCTGCGTGGGAAAAAGATCAGAGAGCCAAAAATGGGATGATTTCTACAGTGTGGCCGCGCACCATTTCCACGCGGTCCGCATGACCACACCTGTGTGGCCGTGCACCATTTTCACGCGGTCTGCAGGACTCAACTTATGCGGCCGTGTGGCATTTTTATGCGGTCCGAATCCTCAAGTACAGAAGCCCAGATGTGAAGGCCATTTGCCCCACGCGGCGGCATGACATTTCAAGGCGGTCCGCGCCAGACCCTCATGGGTATTTTTGTCCGGTTTTTCATGTGTAGTATAAATAGAATATTTTACCTTTTTAGGTTATGTTTTGTAATCTATATGAGCAGCTGAGCACAAGATAATTTTTATTAGCCTACTTTAAGCTATTATCTCTTACAAGTAACGTGGATTCAAGTAGATTAATCTTGTAGTTAATGATTAGGTCAATTTCTTCTAGTATTTCTTATATTTCTACTTCTTCCATGTCTAGCTATATCCATTAGCTAGGGTTATGGCTCAACCCTAGTATGGGTAATTAATGGATTTTTTTGCTTAATGTTTGGATTATTTTGGGTGTTTGGTATTTGGGTTAATTGTATGTTTTCACTTGTATTTGGTGGTTGCAAACACTAACTCCAGCTTAGTGGGTCTTTACTCTTCTTGAGAAAGAGAGTCTATGACCTCACAATTTATCCAACAAGGATTTGGGATGGACCCATGAGAATGGTAGTCCCAAGTAATGGGTTAAACCTCGAGAGAGTAATTAACCTACTTGAACCATTAGTTGCTTGGGCAAATTAGCCTACCCAATTGGTCTCGAGAGAGTCAAATGGAAAAAACCACTCTCTCTACCGAGAGGTGTGAGAGTGAGAGCTAAGTGCAACGGTTAGCCATATTACCCTTAATTATCATCTTTTCATTATAATTTTATACCCGTAATTAGTCACCTAGGCGAGTACTACGACCCTAGTGCTTTTCTCTTATTGAATACAACTAGCATCATTACCTAGCATACTTTAGCTTACAATTGTAGTTGATAAAATAAAGAAAAACCAAAAATGATAGAAGAAAAAATAGGAGCCAAAATACTTTCCTAGACTTCACAGATACTCGACTCCCATAACTAGCTCCCTGAGGAAATTGACCCCGAAACCACTACCTGGTAAAGATTATTAGTGCCCACTCTTCCCAAGGGTTGAGTCCGCACCGATCACTATTTGGCGCCGTTGCCGAGGAGCTTACGGTGTCGACTATTTGTGTAACTAGTTATGTGTTTTGCTTCTCTTTCCTTCTTTTTACTAACATTATTAGTGTCAAACCAACAGGTACTAATGTCTTTAAATGGGAATATCCCTCTTGACAACGTGGTCGCGGGGGAGGAGGTTGATGATGTAGAACAAGAGGAACTCTAGGTACCACAAATACTAAGGAGAGGTAGAAATGTTAGTGTAAATCCTAATGATGCAATTCCAGACCCTCCTCCGCCTCCTCCAAGGGTTGCTACAAGGGTCCTCCCTAACCAAGGTTATGCAAGTGCAATAGTTCCTCTCCGACTTCGGGCGGGGAATTTTGAAATCAAAAATGTTATGTTGACAATTCTTGAACAACAAGGGTATTTTACGGGCGCCTCCGATAAAAATGCATACAAGCACTTGAAGGGGTTCGTGGATAATTGTTTGGGAAGTAAACAAACCAATATGTCCAAAGATGATTAAAGATTGAGGCTATTCCCGTTCTCTCTTCGGGGTAAAATGTTGGATTGGTTAGAGAGGTTATTGAATCATTCAATCACTACATGGGATGAATTGGTAGAAAAGTCCATTGCCAAGTTCTTTTCTCCAAGTCATATGGCGGCGCTCCGTGATGAGATTTTGAACTTCAAACAAGAACCGACAGAGCCTTTGCATGAAATATGGGAGAGGTTTAGAACTATGGTCAAGGAGTTCCCGAATAAGGACATGACTGATGTGATGATTCAACAAACATTCTATAGAGGCATCAACACAACAAAACAATGCATTGTGAACCAATTGACGGGTGGAAACTTTATGAAGCTCCCGTAAAATGAAGCATGTGAAGTTTTAGATGAAATGGCCGATACTTCTTCGACATGGCAAAGTCGGGTAAATGTTCCTCAAGGTGATCCCAATGTTATACATTTGCATAAAGAGTTGCATGACCATGGCTAAGCCATTGCTAAACTTACAACAACAATGAATCAATTAATGAAGGCGCAATTGCAACAAGTGCAAAACCTGCGCCAAGTTAATGCTATGGAAGGAGTAAACATGATGAAGAGAAGGCAAAGAGGGCCACAACAACAGGGGAATTGCAAAAATTATGATGATGGTAGTGGTTATTCAAATGAATGTTATGATGAGCAAAGTGAAGATTGTCAATATGTCAACAAATACCAAGGCAATAGAGGAAACCAAGGCTACCAATAATGGTGATCTCAAGGGAATGGGAATAATCAACAAGGAGGTCTCAATTGGAATAACAAAAATCAACTCCAAGGCGACGAAAATTGGAATTGGAGTAATCAAAGCAACAATAGTGGAAATTGGAGTGGAAACAACAATAATTGGAACAACAACAATTGGAACAATAACAATGGTGGCCAAGATAATTCGGGACAAGGCTTTCAAAGGCCCTCGATGTTTCAACAACCAAACAACCCGCCACCGTATCAATCGAAAGGGTCGAGTTCTTCGGGCAATGTATTCGGGAGAATCAAGGTAATGTTTGAACAAATGATGAAGAGGACTCAAGACTCGAATGCACAATTAGCTTCACATAATAATTCCATCCGCTACTTGGTAGTACAACTTGGACAAATTTCACAATCTCTAAATACTCGCCCAAAGGCTGCGCTACCTAGTGACACGGTAGTAAATCCTAAGGGTGGGTACAACAACCATGTAACGGTGGTGACCACACGGAGTGGAAGAGGCGGTAATGTGCATGCCTCAAGAATGAGTTGCCTAATGATTATATGCCTACGGGAGTTAATGATGTTGTTGAACCAAGTGCAAGAAATGAAGTGAGAATTGACATTCAAGAGGTTTAGGAGGAGACTTAAGAGAACGTGAACCCCTCTAGGGAACATGTTATAGATATGCCCGAGTCAGAAGTGCCCAAAGCCAAGACACCTTTGCCTAGGTGATAATAGGTGAATTTGACTATAATTATGCCCTAAATAATCACATTTTATTATTGAATTGATATTGTTTATGATGACAAAATGCTTTGATTAGTATTTATTTGTGTGTTACAGGTACACATGATCCATTGGATGCTAAAGGAGCTATTTTGGAGTCACATGTTGATGAAAAGGCCAAGTGAAGAGTTGAAGTGAAGTGAGCTTGAAAAATTGAAGAAGAATCTGAAGTACTGTTCATCCGCAGTTCACTCGCGACCGCGGATGAACCGCGAAGAAACAAGCTCTCTAAACTATTCGGAAAAATCTGAACATTGCTCTGTTCGCGGTTCGCCCGCGACCGCGGACGAACCGCGGAAGGCCCCGCACAGTACTTTCCTAGTTGTGTACAAATTAAGTTTTTAAACCCTAAAACCTCTATATAAACTCCTAGTTCGCCCAATAGAGGCAAGTTGTGTATTTTTGACTACTTTTCCAAGACAATTAGTAAGAGAGAACTCTCTCAACTCATTCCTTTATTTTTATCAAGTATTTATTAATGAATTCAATTATTATTCTTGTTTCTTTGAGCATGAGTAGCTAAATCCTTTTCTAAGGTTTTGATGGAACCTATTGAGTGATGAACTTATCGTTTATGTGATTACAAATTGTTAGCTAGATTTCTATTTGTCCAACATCATTCTTATTGTAGTTAATTGGTAGGATCCCCAATTAGCTGTGCCTATTTAGTGTGCATAACTTGGAAAATAGTGCATATTTAGGTATATTGTTGAACAACACCACACCTAGGTTATTGGAGGAATCTATAAATTTAGGCGTAAAGACGGGGCTAGGAATAACGAAGTCTTGGGTGAAATCTTAAGTGAACTATTCAAATTAAAGCTAGCTAGGGTAGCTCGGGGGAGTGCACTAGTAAATTATTGTAATTGCTCGGGAGAGGGTTACTATACAAATAGCATTCATGATTGATAGAATATATTAACAATTTGTATGAGCATAACGATAAGAGATTCCATCAATAGGGGAAATCAATACCTTAGTCTTTCTCCATATTATTTTACTTAACATTCAATTCTTTCTTTTTAGCCTTTTTAATTCTTGCAAAAGTAGTTAGTCGAAACACTCACACTCGAAATTTTGGGAACTTGATTTGGAAGTACTCTTGGATTGTGAAAGTTGTAATTGGTAGGTTAATTCCCCATGGGATCGATTCTGGACTTATTAGATCAGGTTCTATTGACTACGGCCATTGCTTGGACGTGAATCAATTTCGGCGCCGTTGCCGGGGAATTAATGGAATTATCAATTGCCATTGACAGAACTTCAAGATTCTTGTGTAGTCAGGTTCTTTCTACACTTTACATTGAATATTTTGACGGTTGTTGATTTGGGTACTCAGGTGCATGCCTAGAAAATCTGCAAGGACTGGAGAACTAATTGAAGGACTCTCAGACCCCGAGCAAACTTTTCGGGCACGTAACAAGGCTATCAAACAAATTCAGCAATCTCAACAACAAATCAAACTAGAATTCGGCATGGGTGACGTAAACGAACCAAACCAGCAAGCTGTGTTAAATATGCAAGAGGCGCAGAAGGCACATGAAGGTGCACAATATGACTGGGCACAACCCACAACGGATAATTTGGCAACTGCCATAGTTGTGCCAGCAATTCAAGTTGAGTCTTTCCAGATTACTGACAACATGCTACACTTGTTGCAAAACAAGGGATTATTCTCTAGGTCTCAGGCTGAAGATCCACAACAGCACTTGAAGAACTTTCTCTCGATATGCAAGACATAGAGGAAACCGAATGTGACTCCGGAAGCCATCAGACTATTGCTCTTTCCGTTCTCAATTACAGGGGCTGCACATGTATTGCTAAACTCACTCCCCATAAACTCTATTGAACTTGGGATGAGTTAGTCAAGCAATTCCACAACAAGTTTCATCCACCTAATAAGACAACTCAACAAATTGATGAGATTGTGAGCTTCAAGCAGAAACCAATGGAGACATTACATGAAACTTGGGGCAGATTCAAGGGTATGCTGGTTATGTGTCCTCACCATGGGATTCCTGAGCAGATGTTGTGTCAAAGGTTCTACATGGGGCTTTCAGACAGTATGAAGAATATTGTAGATGCTTCAGCATGGGGGGCTTTTTTGAGCAAGACTTGGAGAGAGGGCCAAAATTTGCTAGACAAGATGGCTCAAAATTCTGGGTGGACGACCAGGAATGCTCCTATCACTCCAGTGGTACACTCTGTACCTCTGAATCCGTTCAACACTCTAGAGGAGAACGTGGCAACTTTATTGAGACAAATGAGCATCCTGACAAAGAAGGTGGAAAAATCAGGGGTTAAGCAGCAGGTTCATATTGTAGACACTACCAATGGTGGTTTATGCACATCTTGCATTAGCCAACCCATAGGTAATCCATGGGCTGCAGACCAAGAACATCATCATCAGCATGAAGACATGAATTATGTGGCTAACTATGGAGGGCGGCGACAAGGTAACCAGAGTTGGGGTCAGCAGGCTCCACAGCAGTATAGGCCTCCTCAGCCACAATATAATGCAACAGGTATGAGACCACCACACAACATGGCTCCATATCCTAGACCTCAGAATTTCAGCAATCAACAACAGGGATACCATCCACCTCCACCACAGCACGGGGGTAGACATGACAATAGGTTCGCAAAGTTGAAAGCTATGATGCAGCAGGTAATTGGGTCAAATGCCAAAACCAATGAAAGAATAGATGCACATAATGCATCGATCAAGAATATGGAAGTACAGATGGGCCAGATTTCTATGTCACTTAACAATCGTCCTCAAGGGACATTGCCTCCAAATACACAAACAAACCCAAAAGACCAAGTCCCAAAGCAGCTGATGGCAGTGACTCTAAGAAGTAGTAGAGATCTTGATGCTGAAAAAGAAGAAGACAAAAGCAACACAAATGCTGAGACACTCACTCCAGTGCCCATTGAACCGGATGAGTCCACAGGGTTGACAGAAGTTACAGTCCAGCTAGTTTATGAAAATAAAGAGAAGCAGCAGGGAACGGAGAAAGTAGCTGAACAGGTAGAGCAGCAGGTTGAAGAGAAAGTGATAGAGAAAGAAAAGTCCCAAGTCATTGGGAAGAAGAGGCCTCCACCACCATTCCCCCAAAGGTTGGCCAAGCACCAGAAAGAAGAGCAATACAAAAAGTTCTTTGATATGCTCAAGCAAATCCAGGTAACCATTCCCTTAATTGAAGCTTTAAAAGAAAAGCCTGGGTATGCTAAGATGATGAAAGACTTGATGTCGCAGAAGTTTGATTTCCAAGACTTGGCCACCGTGACCCTTACCCAGAATTGTAGTGTAGTGGTATCCAGACCCATTGCTAAGAAGCTATTTGATCCAGGTAGCTTCACCATTCCATGCACTATAGGAAATTATGACTTTGCAAAGGCATTGTGTAATTTGGGGGCGAGCATTAATCTCATGCCCTTGGTGATATATAAGAGGCTAGGTATTGGGAGAGCCAGGCCTACCTCCGTGTTATTACAGCTTGCTGACAGGACGGTTAAGCGTCCATTTGGTATATTAGATGATGTGCTTATCCAGGTGGGGAAGTTCGTGTTTCACGCCGATTTTGTGATTCTTGACTGCAAGGTGGACGAGGAAATTCCTATAATCTTAGGAAGACCATTCCTAGCCACCGGGAGAGATATGATTGATTGTGAGACTGGGGAACTCAAGATGAGGTTGAATGATTAGGAGATCATATTCAATGTGCAAAAATCCATGGGCGCCCTAGTGAGTTTGCGAATTGCTCTCTTATTGATGCGGTTGATGTGATAGTGGAGACCGACGATGCAGAGTTGACCATTGAAGATCCACTTCAAGCATGCCTGATGAACTTGGAGGAGGTAAATGGTGAAAGTTTAGCAGAATGGGTTCTATCTCTGGAAGGCATTTGGGAGAGAGAGCTTGAATTCGAGCCTCTACACTTAGAGAAAAGAGAGACGCCTCCTGCAAAACCATCGATAGAAGAGCCACCAAAGCTTGGGATTAAACCACTACCATCTCATCTCAGGTATGAATTTCTAGGTCCTAACTCCACTTTACCTGTTATTATCTCATCTGGTTTGTTAGATGTGCAGGCTCAAAAGCTTATACAAGTACTAAAAGAATGCAAGACTACCATTGGGTGGACCATGGCAGACATAAAGGGGATCAGCCCCGCAAATTACATGCATAAAATTCTCATGGAAGAGGGACACAAATCTTCCAGGGAACATCAAAGAAGGCTGAACCAAAACATGTAGGAAGTGGTGAAGAAAGAGGTAATAAAGTGGCTAGACGCGGGAATCATTTTCCCAATCTCTGATAGCAGCTGGGTTAGCCCAGTTCAATGTGTGCCAAAGAAAGGTGGCATGGCGGTGGTGAAAAACAAGAATAATGAGTTGATCTCAACTAGAACCGTCACCGGGTGGAGAATATGCATGGACTACAGGAAGCTGAATCTAGCCACCCGCAAAGACCACTTCCCACTTCCCTTCATTGATCAGATGCTTGACAGGTTGGCAGGGAGGTCACACTTCTGCTTTCTGGATGGATACTTGGTGTACATTCAAATATCCATAGCCCCCGAGGATAGAGAGAAGATCTCCTTCACATGCCCATATGGCATTTTTGCCTTCAGGAGGATGCCATTCGGACTATGCAATGCACCTGCCACATTCCAAAGGTGCATGATGGCCATTTCCACCGACATGCTGAAAGACATTATGGAGGTGTTCATGGATGATTTCTCAGTGGTAGGGAATTCATTCGATGAATTCCTTGTCAATTTGACAAGAGTGCTAAATCGGTGCATGGAGACAAATTTAGTGCTAAACTGGGAGAAGTGCCATTTCATGGTACAAGAAGGTATAATATTGGGGCACCGGGTTTCAAGCAAGGGCATTGAGGTAGATCGAGCCAAAGTTGATGTCATTGCAAAGCTGCCTCCACCAACATCCATCAAGGCCATGAGAAGCTTTCTTGGACACGCCGGTTTTTACCGGAGGTTCATCAAAGACTTCTCCAAAATATCAAACCCTCTCTGTAAGTTACTTGAAAAAGATCACCCCTTTGTTTTTTCTGATGAATGCAGGATTGCTTTTGAGGAATTGAAGAAGAGGTTGGTCACATCACCCATCATCATTGCCCCCGACTGGGAGCAACCGTTTGAGCTAATGTGCGATGCAAGTGACTATGCAGTGGGGGAAGTGCTGGGCCAAAGGAAAGACAAGCTGATGCATCCAATATACTATGCAAGTAGGACCTTTAGTGGAACACAGCTAAACTACACAGTGACGGAAAAGGAGATGCTAGCAGTCGTGTTTGCATTTGACAAATTCCGATCCTATCTCATAGGATCCAAGGTAATTGTATACACTGACCATGCAGCTTTAAGATACTTAATTGATAAAAAGGACTCTAAGCCGCGCCTAATTCATTGGGTGCTGCTTCTCCAAGAGTTCAACCTTGAATCGTGATAGAAAGGGCACTGAAAATCAAGTCGTTGATCATTTGTCACGACTTGAAGGAGCTGAAATTGTCAAAGAGAGTGGAGAAATTTTGGAAACCTTTCCAGACGAGTAGCTGCTCGCTACCACTCTCCATGAAGCGCCATGGTATGCAGATTATGCAAATTACCTGGCCAGCGGTATTGTTCCTCACGACCTCTCTTTGGTCCAGAGGAAAAGATTCATTCATGAAATCCAGCTTTATTATTGGGATGAACCCTATTTATTTAGGATATGTCTCGATAACATGATCCGGAGATGCGTCCCTGAGATAGAAGAATCTTCTGTTTTGCAGGCTTGTCACGCTTCAGCATATAGTGGTCACTTTGGAGGAGTGCGTACATCAGCCAAAATACTTGAGGCTGGTTTCTATTGGCCAATGGTGTTTAAAGATGCACACTTGTGGGTGAAGGGTTGCAATGAAAGTCAACGCACCGGGAACATCTCCCGGCGTCATGAAATGCCAATGAACCCAATCCAGCAAGTAGAAGTGTTCGATGTCTGGGGAATAGACTTCATGGGGCCCTTTATCAGCTCATACAGCAATAAATACATACTTGTTGCGGTAGAATACGTGTCCAAATGGGTAGAAGCTGTAGCATTGCCCACCAATGATGCTAAGGTGGTGGTGGGATTTTTTAAGAAGAACATTTTCGCCCGTTTCGGGACTCCAAGGGTTATCATCTATGACGGGGGCACACACTTTTGCAACCGGCCATTTGAGAAATTATTGGCCAAGTATGATGTGAAACACCGAGTGGCCACTCCGTATCACCCGCAGATCAGCGGGCAAGTTGAGGTCTCCAACAGGGAGATAAAGAGTGTATTAAAAAAAACAATGAACGCCACTAGGACCGACTAGTCCAGGAAGCTTGATGACGCATTATGGGCTTACAGGACAGCATTCAAGACACCAATCGGCATGTCACCATACAAATTGGTGTTTGGGAAAGCTTGTCATCTACCTGTGGAACTAGAGCACAAAGCATGGAGGGCACTGAAGCAATTGAATCTCGACTAGGATGAAGCGGGGAAATCTAGAATGACCGGGTTGCATGAATTGTAAGAATTCCGGTATCTGGCCTTTGAAAGCACTAGACTGTATAAAGAGCGGATGAAGAGGATTCACGATCATAATATCATTGAGCGGAACTTCAAAACCGAGGACAAGGTACTGTCATACAATTCGAGATTACGGTTGTTCCCGGGCAAATTAAAATCAAGGTGGTTAGGACCCTCTCGGGTAATTGAGGCATTTGATTCCGGCGCTGTGGAAATTCAGACCATTAATGGTTCACACACATTCAAAGTAAATGGACAGCGGTTGAAACCTTATGTCGGCATGGATGACATCGAGGACAAAGTGGAACTACGGTTAGATGAACCTCAAAGGTCTAGAGAACCTTAAAGTGCACTAAGGCGAGTCGTGTCGTGACGTTAAATCAGGCGCTACATGGGAGGCAACCCACGAACATGTTGTAAGTATTCTCATTATAGTTAGTCTATATAAAAATAAAAAAAAATTCTGACCAGCGAAATTTTTTTTCAGAGAGGGCCTCTGTTCGCGGTTCATCCGCGACCGCAGACGAACCGCGGAAAATTGACCTCTCTGAAGTTTGACTGTTCGCGGTTCGTCCACGACCGTGAATGAACCGCGAACGACCGCGGTCAGCTCCTCGGTCGGTAGAAAATATAAATATTTTTTTTAATTATTCTTCCCCTCCCCCCCCCCTTTAATAACCCTAAAACACTAAACCCCTCCCTTATTTCCCCATTCTTGCCGCCACCATCCCTCCCAACCTCCTCTCTCTCCCTAAATTTATCTCCTCCTTCTCTCTACAATTCTCTCCTCCATCCCTCTCCAAATAATTCCCCCTCTTCAATCTTACTCCTCTACTACTCTCAATAGTAAGTCTTCTTAGTCTTGTTCCTTTTATTTCTTTCTTCTTTTAGTTCTTTAATTTTTCTTATTAATTTGGTAGACTTAATTAGTTAATAGTAGTTTAACTTGTATAATATGTAGTATATATTGCTAGTTTGAGTAAAATCCATATATATTACTTGATTTTTGTAGTAGAATGTTATATGAATTTTTTTTAAGAACCTTGTGATATGGATGGAATTATGGTAGAGATTGTGTTGTTGGGTCTCCAATTTAGTTAATAATGCTAATTTTATTGTTTTGGAGACCCAAAAGTGTTGGTTATTATAATTGTACTAATTGATTAATGAATTTTTAGGGGAAATAATGCCCAAATAGTGAGTTGCTTGTTCTTGTATATTATTGGAGATGGTTTAGGGTAATTGGGTCATGTTAGATTGCCAAAATAAATAAGTGTGGGGTATTTGAATATGAATTGGTGAAATTGTTAGATAAGTGATTAAGTATAGGAGTTATGGGATGATAACACTAAAGAGACAATTGTGGTATTCCACTGAGGGCGAAGTCTGAGTAGCCAACCGATGTTCTAACATTATGCAAATTTTTGGTTGTCTATTTTGTGCAGGATCGTGGCCCCCAAAAGATCACGAAAGGGTGCTAGCTCTTCTAGGCAACCTACATATGACGAGTCAAGGTTCGCCAGCGAGGAGGCGGAAGGTGATTTCCACGCCAAGGCGGCTAAGTCCTGGCTCCAGGAAGTTGAAGTTGACAGGTTGGCCCTGCGGTCTGAAAAGCCATAAATATATGACGAAATTCGCCGACGCGAAATGGAGTTCCAATTTGATGCACCGCCCCTCGTGAACAAGATGCTTGTTAGGGAGTTTTATGCCAATGCTCTCTAATGTTTGGCTAGGGAGGTATTCGTCAGAGGTAAGTACGTCTACGCCCATGCTCATTCTATTAGACATGCACTTAGACTACCGAATCATACTAGTGACATGGACTACTACCACGATAGGCTGGGTGTTACCTGGGACATGATAATTGAGGCCTTATGTGTTGATGGCATCCCAGTTTGGATACAAAATAAAACACTCCATTCTAACTATTTTACACATACTGCTAAATGCTGGTTTTCTATCATATGTAACCGGCTTTTGCCCTCCAGCAACACCACGGATGTCAATTTTAATAGGTCACTTCTAACATGGTGTTTTGTAACACAGCGGGACGTGGACATCGCCCGCTTAATTATTGACGAGATGGTGCTGAGGGGTTCCCGCAAAGCCAAGGGTTTATATTACCCATCTCTCGTCACTACTTTGTGTCTCGGCCATCATACCCTGCTCCTGGCCTCGGATGGTGATCTCCCACCAAAAGCTCCATTTAGAGCTTCACAAATCTGGGTCAGTCGAGACAATGAACCTATCGACGTGGATGCTGAGGTTGACCCTGTGCCGGTTGCCCGGGCCAGGCACTCCACTGACTCAGCGGGACATTCCAAGCATGCTAATCGTGGAGCGAGTATGTCTAGGTCCGAATCTACCCGACCTATGCTTAGGTCCATGGAGGAGGAGAATGCTGATCTGCGCAACTTCGTAGATGGCTTGCACACGCGCTTAGATGCGATGTCACAGAGGCAAGCTCGGTCGGAAAGCAGGTTCATGGCATGGCTCCGAGCATGCACGTCGACCCATCCACCTTCTCCGACTCCGAGTGATTCTCAGGTAAGTTTTCTCGCCCCTCTTGAGCTATATTTTTCTTTGTGTGATGAGTACATGACATGATTTTAAGTGTGGGGTGGGTGACTTATCTTGTATATGTTGTATATATTAGTTGTAGTTGTTAATACAAATAGCTGGCTTGGCCCGATGATGGACACTTGGCGACGGGTTTCTTAAGGGTCCAAGTCGGAATAAAAACATACAAAAAAATCAAAAAATTTAAAAATCCAAAAATATGAGTAGAGGACTCTTCCTGATGACGGACTATTTAGGACAAGTACTCTTGAGGGAAGTAGTCCATGTAGGAATTTTTCTTTCTTTTATTTTCTTTTTCTAGGTAGTGTATCACCTCCCCTTGGTTTTTCTTTTGACCACGGTTCTTTTCCAAGGGTTTTTATTGAACCGGGTTAGGTAGATTTTTCTTTTCTTAGGATTAGAGGAAAAAGGGTAACATGTAACCCCGAGTATGCACATTAGCAAAGCTTAATTGAACTTGAGAATGTATTTTCTAAGCTTGACTGTAGAATCTAAATATGCCTTAAATTTGCACAATAATGCTTGCTTGAACATCGATAGGACTTGTAGATGAACCGGATTCCAAATGAGTTGCATGCTATGTGTGTGTGAGGTTTTACTTACATTGTATGCTTTACATGATGCCTAGAACTTGCCCTGTGTGTTTGCAAAGCGAAATAGAAGTTGTTTGGTTGTAGAAAGGATAGAGGCATTTCTTTGTGTTACCCCATAAACCAATAGACATGAATTCACCCGTACATAATATCTTAGTTAACCCCTTTGAGCTTAAAGCCTATTCTTTGATAACCCTTGAATGTTCACCAAATTATTATATTATTCTACTTTACCCCTAGAAGCACTTGTATTGTAATGAATATGCAAAAGTCTAAGTGTGGGGTGAAGGAAAATTGAAAAAGGGAAAATCAAGAATGTATGGTAGAAAATATTGAACTGGCCAAAATAATGTAAATATGTTGCAAAGCAATGAGAAAAAAAATATGAGAAAAAAAGAGCTATATCAATGTATATATGTAAATTAGAAAGGTCAGTTACACCAACAAAAGAAAATTGGGTATTAAAAGCAAATAAAGGTGAAGGAATGTTTAGGGGAGACATAAGGAAGGAAACTAAAAGGGAAGTTGTGGAAAAGAGAAGAAAAGTGCTTAGGGAGGTTAGCCACTATAACCAAAAGTATCCTACCCGTCCCGTAGCCAACATTACAACCCTTAAAGACCTCTTGATCTATGATTGAATAACTCGATTAATGGAGTATTACACTAGGGGCAAGCCTATGATGTGTCTATATGCATATGAATGTTCTTTGTTGAGAGTGAGTGAATTCTTTCGATATATATAAGTTCCATGTTCCAAATTGTTTATGTGTGGGAACTTCTCTTAATAAATTGTGTGAGGCCATGAAACTCAAGAGGAAAACGGTAAATTTGCAAGTTTTTGAAAATAATTAGAGTAAGGAATAATGTGCTGGCATGAGAGTTTACGGTTAGGTAAAGATTGTGCATATCTTAGGTTAATCATGAAAATTAGCTTTTGTGACATAATTTGGGGGAGACATAAATAAAATTGGCCTATGGTGTGATTAAGGTTGCTCGAGGATAAGCAAAGGTTTAAGTGTGGGGTATTGATAATAGGTGAATTTGACTATAATTATGCCCTAAATAATCACACTTTGTTGTTGAATTGATATTGTTTATGATGACAAAATGCTTTGATTAGTGTTTATTGGTGTGTTATAGGTACACATGATCCATTGGATGCTAAAGGAGCTATTTTGGAGTCACATGTTGATGAAAAGGCCAAGTGAAGAGTTGAAGTGAAGTGAGCTTGAAAAATTGAAGAAGAATCCGAAGTTCTGTTCATCCGCGGTTCACTCGTGACCGCGGATGAACCGCGAAGAAACAAGCTCTCTGAACTTTATGGAAGAATCAGAACACTGCTCTGTTCGCGGTTCGCCCGCGAACGCGGACGAACCGCGGAAGGCGCCACACAGTACTTCCTAGTTGTGTACAAATTAAGTTTTTAAGCCCTAAAACCTCTATATAAACTCCTAGTTCGCCCAATAGAGGCAAGTTGTGTATTTTTGACTACTTTTGCAAGACAATTAGTAAGAGAGAACTCTCTCAACTAATTCCTTTATTTTTATCAACTATTTATTTATGAATTCAATTATTATTCTTGTTTCTTTGAGCATCAGTAGCTAAATACTTTTCTAATGTTTTGATGGAACCTATTGAGTGATAAACTTATCGTTTATGTGATTACAAATTGTTAGCTAGATTTCTATTTGTCCAACTTCATTCGTATTGTAGTTAATTGGTAGGATCCCCAATTAGTTGTGCCTATTTAGTGTGCATAACTTGGAAAATAGTGCATATTGTTGAACAACACCACACCTAGGTTATTGGAGGAATTTATAACTTTAGGCGTAAAGACGGGGTTAGGAATAACAAAGTCTTGGGTGCAATCTTAAGTGAACTATTCAAATTAAAGCTAGCTAGGGTAGCTCGGGAGAGTGCACTAGTAAATTATTGTAATTTCTCGGGAGAGGGTTACGATACAAATAGCGTTCATGATTGATAGAATATATTAACAATTTGTATGAGCATAACGATAAGGGATTCCATCAATAGGGGAAATCAATACCTTAGTCTTTCTCCATATTATTTTACTTAACATTCAATTCTTTCTTTTAAGCCTTTTTAATTCTTGCAAAATTAGTTAGTCGAAACACTCACAAACATATACTCGAAATTTTGGAACTTGATTCGGAAGTACTCTTGGATTGTGAAAGTTGTAATTGGTAGGTTAATTCCCCGTGGGATCGATTCTGGACATATTAGACTGGGTTATCTTGATTACGACCGTTGCTTGGACGTGAATCACTAGGCCTCCTCCACCCTACCCTCAACGCTTGGCAAAACAAAAGAGTGATAACCAATTTAAAATATTCATTGAGATGATGAAGAGTTTGACCATCAATGCGCCCTTGGTGGAGGCACTCGAGCGAATGCCCGAGTATGCGAAATTCATGGAAGATTTGGTCACAAAGAAGAGATCAATGGAGTGTGAAACGATCAAAATGAGCCATCAATTGAGCGCAACTGTACACTCTATGGCTCCTAAACTTGAGGACCCCAGAGCATTCACCATCCCATGCACTATTGGAAGTGCTAACTTTGCAAAAGCCGTTTGTGACTTGGGTGAAAACATCAACTTAATGCCATATTCAGTGTTCAAAACCTTGGGAATTGGTCAACCTTGCCCAACTTCAATGCGGCTCCAAATGGAGGATATGTCTATGAAGCGGCCTTTGGGTATCATCGACGACGTCCTTGTCCGAGTTGATAAGTTCATCTTGCCGACCGACTTCATGATTCTTGATTGTGAGGTGGACTTTGAAGTCCTAATTATTCTTGGAAAGCCTTACTTAGAAACTGGGAAAGCTTTGGTTGACATTGAGTCGGGAGAGTTGACCTTCTGTGTTGGTGATGAAAAGGTAGTGTTCCATGTGTGCAATTCTATGAGGCAACCAAATAGTGCCAAAGTTTGCTTGTTTGTCGACATTGTCACGATGGTGATAGTGGATAACGCAAGCACAATGATCAATGTTAAATATCCACTTGAAGCGGTGCTTTTGAACATGGAAGCTAATGATGATGGTGGGAGAATTGAATATGTAAATGCTTGGCATGGTATGGGATCGTACTCTTATGAGCATAGAAAGTTATCATTGGACCTTGAAAATCGCAATACCCCTCCAAAAAAGCCATTTATTAAGGAGCAGTCGGTGTTGGAGTTGAAACCACTTCCTTCTCACCTCAGGTATGAATACTTGGGTCCCAATTTCACTTTGCCTGTTATTCTTTCGTCTTGCTTAACTAACTTGCAGGTGGACGCCAGTTTGGGGGTTTTACAACAGTGCAAGCGGGCGATTGGATGGACCTTGGCGGATATTCGGGGCATAATCCATGCCTTTTGCACACATAAGATCATTTTGGAGGAAGATGCAAGGCCGTCGCTTGAACACAAAAGAAGATTAAACGAAGCTATTCAAGAGGTGGTCATGAAGGAAGTTATCAAGTGGTTGGATGCCGGTATAGTATACCCATATCGAATAGTTCATGAACCTCCCTAGTCCAATGTGTTCCAAAGAAGGGTGGCATCACGGTTGTCACAAATGAAAACAATAAATTGATTCCGACCAGCACGGTCACAGGTTGGAGGGTGTGCATGGACTATAGAAAGCTCAACAAGGTCATTAGGAAGGATTATTTCCCTCTACCATTTTTGGACCAAATGCTTGATCGTTTAGCAGGTCGTGCTTATTATTGCTTTCTTGATGGCTATTCGGGGTATTACCAAATTGTCAATGACCCAGAGGATCAGGAAAAGACAATATTTACTTGTCCATATGGCACATTCACTTTCTAAAGGATGCCGTTTGGACTTTGTAATGCTCCGGTGACCTTCCAAAGATGCATGATGACAATCTTCACCGACATGGTGGAGGACATTCTTGAGGTATTCATGGACGATTTTAGTGTGGTGGGGGTCTCATTTGAAGAATGCCTAGCGAACTTGGATAGAGTGTTGAAAAGATGTGAGGAGACCAATCTTGTACTAAACTGGGAGAAATGTCACTTCATGGTGCAAGAGGGAATTATTTTGGGCACAAAATTTCAAAGAATGGTACTGAAGTTGACAAAGCAAAGATAGAGGTTATCTCAAGACTTCCCCCTACTTCTGTCAAGGGGGTGAGGAGATTCTTAGGCCACGGGTTCTACTGGTGCTTCATCAAGGATTTCTCGAAAGTTGTGAACTCGTTGTCTATTGGAGAAGGATGTGAAGTACGTGTTTGATGAGAGGAGTATGGAGTCCATTGAATTGTTGAAACATAAGTTGACCACCACTCCCATTATCACCGCACTAAATTGGGATTTGCCTTTTGAGTTGATATGTGACACTAGTGAAGTAGCGGTCGGTGTGGTGCTTGGCCAAATAATTAACAAGATGTTCCATCTGGTGTACTACGCAAGCAAGACAATGAATGAGGCTCAAAAGAACTATACAGTCACCGAGAAGGAGTTGCTAGCTATTCTCTTTGCCGTGGAAAATTTTCGCCCATACCTTATGGGGGCCAAACTGATTATTCATATGGATCATGCCGCCCTTAGGTACTTTATGACAAAGAAAGACTCAAAGGCGAGGTTGATGAGATGGGTTTTACTCTTGCAAGAATACGATCTAGAGATTGTGGATAGAAAAGGAAGTGAAAATCAAGTCGGGGATCACTTGTGCCTGCTAGAGGAAAAAGGAAGACAAAGCAATAGTGTTGAGATTAATGATACTTTTCCGGATGAACAACTCATTGCGGTGTCTATGCATGATATGCCGTGGTTTTCCGATATGGCCAATTATCTTGTGACTGATGTAGTCCCGTATGAAATCTCTTCTAACCAAAGGAAGAAGCTCAAGCGGGATAGTTTGGATTACTATTGGAACGAGCCCTACTTGTTAGAAATTTGCACCGATGGTGTAATTCGTCGTTGTGTCTTGGAAGAAGAACAATTGAGCATATTGGAAGCTTGTCACACTTCTACTTATAATGGTTATCATGGGGAGTGAGAACAACAACAAAGGTTCTAATTTGTGGTTTCTATTGGCCGACTTTATTACAAGATGCAAGCGATTTTGTGAAAAAGTGTGATGCATGTCAATGAGCCGGTGGGATTTCTAAAAAGGATGAGATGCCTCTTAACACCATTCTTGAGGTTGATATTTTTGATGTGTGGGGCATTGACTTTATGAGCCCATTTGTAAGCTCTTGTGGGAACATGTACATTCTCGTGGCGGTATATTATGTCTCCAAGTTGGTTGAAGTCGTGGCTCTTCCCAACAATGAAGCCCGGAGTATTCTGGAATTCTTAAAGAAGCACATATTCACTATATTTAGAATGCCTCGTGCTATCATTAGTGATGGGGGGTCCCATTTTTACAAGAAGGCCTTTGATTCTTTGCTCACCAAATATAGAGTTAACCACAAGGTTACTACCCATACTATCCGCAAGCAAGTGGCCAAGTGGAGGTTTCTAATAGGGAAATTAAGATTATATTGTCCAAAACAGTGAATGTGAATAGGACCGATTGGTCAAAGAAGTTGGATGACGCTCTTTGGGCTTATAGGACGGCGTACAAGACTCCGATGGGTATGTCTCCATATCTATTGGTATTTGGTAAGGCTTGTCATATCTCGGTGGAACTAGAGCATAAGGCGATGTGGGCTTTGAAAAGGTTAAATTTGGAATGGGATGTTGCGGCCAACCTCTAAGGGGAACAACTGAATGAGCTTGATGAGTTTAGATTTCATGCTTACTCTAACTCATCCTTGTATAAGGACAATATGAAGTATCTCCATGATAAGTATGCCCGGGGAAAATAATTCAATATTGGTGATATGGTCCTTCTTTTCAACTCAAGGCTAAGGTTATTACCGGGGAAGCTCAAATCCAAATGGAGTGGTCCCTTTAAAGTGGTTTTTGTAACTCGTTTCGGTGCCCTTGATCTCAAAAACAAAAATGGTGAAGTATTATGGGTTAATGGGCATTGTGTTAAACATTACTTGGGCAAGGTTGATGATAACCACGTGGTGGCGCTTATACACTTGAAGTGAGATAATGGTTACCCGCGTCGTGCTGCGATGTTAAATCAGGCGCTTCTCGGGAGGCAACCCATGTCTTTTGAATTTCTTTGTTTTTCCTTTGTAGATTAGGATTTTTGAGCTGCTGGTTTGTGAAATGTTGCAGGGATAATGTTGAATCAGTGGAGGGCAAAACTCAAAAATGAGCAGTCTTTGAACAGTGCCCACGCGGCCGCACACCAAAACACTGTGCTTCGCGTGGGATTTAAATGATCAAGGAATTGAACTCAGAAGACCCAGCACGGCCGCATGGCATTTTTGTGCAGTCTGCGCTGGACAAATAAATCTTGTGAAGGTCTCTGAAGGTTTCCACGCGGCCGCACACTAAACCAGTGCGGTATGCGTGGAAATTGCCAAAGTGGATAGGTCTCTGAAAGTTCCCACGCGGCCGCCTACCAAAACAGTTCGGTCCGCGTGGACTTTGCTAATAATCCAAGGATGAAAACCCCTGCGCGGTTCGTGTTACATTTTTGTGCGGCCGCGCAGGTAGGTAACATATAGGTCCCATGGTCTTCTATAAATAGGATCCTTGGCCCTCCTTTAAGCTCTTTCGCAAATTTTCATCTGAGAGTACCTTTCTACTGTTCACCCGCTTAACTTGTGCAATATTTTCACTCTCATTTATCCCTGGTAACAACTCATATATATTTCAATTCTTAGTGTAATTTGTGTTTATTTTAATTGATTTTTACTAGAATAACTTCTTAATTTCTTTTCATTTCTTTCTTGTTCATCTTAGTTAATAGTTAGAATAGGGTTTGTGATTTCATGTTGAAATTAGGCATAATTTCTTGTTAAAAATACTGAGTAGGGACACTTAGGATGTTAAACATTGAACCAAAAAGAATAAAATAACCTACCCAGTCATGTTTTCCCTACACGGCCGCACAACATTTGTGTGTGGTCCGCGTGCTTTGATTTGTAATTGAAAAATTCCTCTGCGTGGTCCGCGTGAACCCAGCACGACCGCAGTCCAAAATAATGCAGACCGCGTTGCCAAGGCTCAGAGAAGTGTATATTCAAGAGCTTGATCTGTGCGGTCTGCGTGGCATTTTTGTGCGGTACACGTTGGACGTACGCGACCGTAATCCAAAATAGTGTGGTCCGCGTAGGCCATGTTCAGAGAAAAGGTGTTTTTAATGATTTTCCTGTGTGGACCGCGTGACATTTTTGTGCGGTCCGCGTTAGACCTACGAGGCTTCAATCCAAAATAGTGTTTTCCCCGTAGGTCATGTTCAGAGAGATGGTAATTGTAATGATTTGCCTGTGTGGACCGCGTGACTTTTCTGTGCGGTCCGCGTCCCTCCTGTCTACAATACTATGTCTGTAATTGTGCATTGAATTTTAAACTGTCCACTCCTAATGTGCTTCCACTAACAATTTTAGACTTTTATCGCTTGCATAAAATTGTGAAAAATGAGGAGGTGCACAACCACAACATTGGGGCAAAGAGAAGCAAACTGGGAGAGGTGGTTCTTCCCGAGGGAAGACAATTAGAAGGGTGGTAAAACTCACTGCCAAGGATAGGGAAACTATGATAAATACAACAACAACAACAACAACAACAACAACAACCCAGTATAATCCCACTTAGTGGGGTCTGGGGAGGGTAGTGTGTACGCAGACCTTACCCCTACCCTAAGGTAGAGAGGCTGGTTTCCAAATAGACCCCCGGCATCCTTCCCTCCAAGAACTACCCACCTTGCTCTTGGGGAGACTCGAACTCACAACCTCTCGGTTGGAAGTGGGGGTTGCTTACCATCAGAGCAACCCCTCTTGTCAGAAACTATGATAAATAATAGAAAGATAATTAGGACAGCCGACATGGCTGCTTCTCAATCAACTGGTAGTGAGTATGCCCTCTCCCGGAGTGTGACTTTAGAGTCCACCCCCACACACATGTCCATGGAGATTCCAACACCAATGTCTTCTTCCCTTGAGCAAGAAAATGTGGCCACCTCTATGAGGCCAATGAATGTGGTAGCTTCGGACTCGTGTGATGAGTGCGGAACAGAAAAGGAAAGAAATGACAATTACTCCACTTCTCCCACATCTTCAATATCATGGGAGAGTGGAGGACATGCGGAAGGAGGTGAACCACAAGATGGGGGATAGAACGGACCAGGAAACCCGAGGTTTGGGAGGACATGTTCGTTAGTCAGGCTGCATTCCACCAATTCAGGGAATGGTGGCCCAAGAGAAAGCTCATTGCGGACAGGCGGTTCATTGATGCTGATTTGGTTCCTCACAACCCTCACTTACAAGCACAATTCCATATGAGAGAGGGTTGGAGCTTCTTCAAAGAATGACTGGGATTGGCAAATGAGCACATGGTGAAGGAATTTTATAGAAATGTTCGCCATATAGTTCGGGGCTACACAACTACAATAGTGGGGGACAAGATCGTGCTATTTGATGGGAAGACTCTTAATGAATTCTTGGGGTTTTTGAGAAGTTCACTATGAAAGAATAAGCTCTCCCGTGGTTAGCTAAAATTTTAGCAGCTCTAGGTATAGTCCCGGTGTGGCTTAATTCACATGAAAAGATATTCCTAAACACCTTAAACTTTGAAGCAAAAGGGTGGTTGACATTCGTGTGTAATCGGCTTGACCCGACCACACATGATCACTCCGTCCCCATTGAGCGTGCTATATTAGTTGCTTCCATCATGGTCAGATTCCCATTTAATGTGGGCAACATTATGCGTAGGGTGATTTCTACGGTGAGAAATGAAACAAAGACAAACTACCCCTTCCCCAACACATTGACCATGTACTTCAAAGAGCTGGGGGTGGAAAAGAAGAAATATGATGTTATGGTACCTGCGGTAAGCCCATATTCATGGTATGATCAAAAAGGTCCCGTCAACCCAAAGAATGCCAAGAAGAGCCAAGCCTCCAATTCTTCTGCAGTTGGCCAGTCTGAATAGCCAACTGCCATTGACCAGCCCACTTATACCACTACAGTGCCCTACAGTGCCCCCAGGACCTTCCACAACACCCCCTTCCACCTCAACTGATCTGGTGATCCCGGTATCAAAGACTCACAAATTTTCCACCAACTAGCTCACGCACTCATTAGCCAGTCTCAACAACTGGATGTCGGCAGTGACATCCAAGTTGTCCACATTGACCACAGCCGTACAAGCCCAGCGAGTGTCGCTAACTGTTGAGATCCCTACTTCTATTAAGGAGACTTTGAAGAAAATCCTGTCCAACTAGGAGCAGATGATGGCAAAACAGGATTCCTTGGCCAAGGTGGTCGATGAGCATAGCAAGGCATTTAAGAGTTTGGCCAAGGAGCATAGAAAGCCGAGAAAGACAAAAGCCTCAAAGGTGTCGGTGGAAGCATTGAAGGAGCAGGTGGACAAGCTAGTGGCGGATCAGCTGCTACTAGACTTGTTATTTGAGGAGCCGGCCATAGAGCCACCATTTGAGTAGCCATAGGAGGATGAGCATAGGCCGAAGAAGAAGAGAAAACTCCCCAACACTGAGGGAGTTATGATATTAGTCGCTCCCAAGCATTAGGGTCCCTCTAGTGCCCCTTCAGTTGATGAGCTAGACTCAGAGCAGGCACCTGTCCCAGCAACACATCAATAGCAGGTTCGGGGCCAATCTGAGGTCCCTGCCAGTACAGAGGACACGAGAGCCACTGACCAGCACATGGAACCTGATGAGGCTTGAGGGGCCATTCTATATCCTTTGACCGTTTTTGATGTTTTATTCGGTAGTTAGCATTGGGGATAATGCTAGCTCTTATTTGTGGGGGTGTGGCCCTACTTTTTGTTTTTGATTAACTGGATGATCGTATATATTTTCTACTCGCAATACATTCATAGACATAGATGGTTTGTATATAAATTTTAATTTTGAACACCCTTAGTTATATATTCTACTTCCCATGTGTACATATTCATTTGGCTATCATTTGTGCTTTCTTTCTTTTTTTGTTATTTTCGTTAAATTTTTTTGTTTTAGTGCAAAGTTAGGCTCGTAGCCTCTTTTTGGTTTTGCTTTGATGTTGCAATAAGCACTTGGTTTTTTTAATGCCACGGTTCTTTCCAACGGTAGAGTGTTGTGTGAACCGGGTGGCCCATCCCAATGATAGATAGTATGACAACTTTCTTAAGGGTTGAGTCAGTTTTTGATTTTTCTTTTTGATTTCCAAGTTTTTGTAGTTAAGGGTACCTCAGGAAAAGCTTCACTTGGGCCTAGCACATTTTCCTTTGATCTTATGGTCAAAGACATTAAGTTGTGTTTAGGATGGTGAATGTCGTGACCTTGAGACTCTTGTATTGACCAAACAATCATCATATGGTCAATATGGGCCATTGTGCGCTTTAATCGTGACTAAGGTCATTGTGGGCCCTCGACTCCATCTTTGGCAATCCTTGAGTGTATGTGTGGCGAGAATTCGATTTGTGAGCCCAAGTACCGAGCCAATTGTCTAGAACTTGCCCCGAATGTTTGTTGAGGCGAAATCATAGGTGGAACTTGACTTGAGACGTGATTGTAGGCTCTCCTTGATCCAAAAATGCTAACTTGATCCATTTCATGACCTACCAACGCAATGATCCCTAGTCCACCCCTTTTGAGCCTTAAACCTTCTTCTTTCATGCACCAAAGTTACAAGCCTATACCCGTTTTTAATGAAACCCTCTCTTGGAACCCATCTTCCCTAGAGTAATGGCATATATCTAAGTTTGGGGGATAGACAAGAAATGCACCAATATGGTAGAAAGGGCACTATCGCAAAAAGAAAAGGAAGGAAATGAAAAAGAAAAAAAAAGGCAAAAAGAGAGACAAAAGTGAAAAAGACCCAAAAAGGGGGACTCTAGGTCAACAAAAAGTGGAAAAAGATGCGAAAAAGGAGAAAGGTGTGAATTGCAAAAGAAAGAGTGACATTGTGTCTCTCTAACACCTTGAAAGAAGAAATACTCAAATGAGTCAAGAAAGTATGCCAAAACGAATCAAAAGAAGTGCTTAGGAGAAGATTGAACCCATATGGACGAAGGCATATCCTATCTTTACCCAAAAACGTTCACAATGACTCCTAAAAATCCCTATATGATCTTGAGTTGAGGGAAACATACATTAGTGGATACTTACATGAAGGGCAAGTACTTAGAACCGGACTTAGGGTCTCTTCATTGAGAGAGATGAGCGAAAAATCCTTCCACCTTGATTTGTGTGCAATTAATCTAAAAGGTGAGATTCACTTAGGGAGAGTCGAGGATGTTTGAGTTTGGGTTCCACAATGACCAAAGTACTTGAGAAAGGTTCATTGATAAGATGTGTCAACCTTTGAGGCTCTTGTGTCATACTTGATCCAAAAGTTTTCAAAAGTTTTAAATGTGTTAATAATGCATTCATATTTAGGGCAATTGTTAGTCCCAATTGATGCTTGATTGAGGTTACTTTAAGATAAACATGAATTACTTGGACTTTTTCTATTGAGGGGTGGGTCTCATTTTAATTGCTTGAGGACAAGCAAAGGTTTAAGTTTGGGGGAGTTGATAACTAAGAATTGTGCATGTTTTATACCCATTATTACCTAAGCTTTGTGCATAAATTGCTCTTGATTAGTCCTGAATTGCTTACAAGTTGCGCTTGATTGCAGGTTTGAGCGACTAGATGATGAATACCACAATTCGGCTCAAAGAAGGAGTGAAACCTGCCAAGCACCCAAAGATGACTAATAGTTGGGAAGTAGATGACCTGTGCGGACCGCACTATTTTGATGTGTGGCCGCACAGGAAAGTTCAGACAGCTATCAAGCTAAAGCCCAAGCTGCATGGTCCGCACTGATTTGTCATGCGGCCGCACAACAAAGTTCAGGGAAGCAACAATTCTGAAGAAGATCTATGCAGACCGCATTCATTTTCACTCGGTCCGCAATGATGGTTGATCAGAGGCCCAAAAAGATAAGGAAAAGTCCCACGCGGCTGCACACCAAATCAGTGCCAAAAATAGGATGATTTATACAGTGTAGCCGCACATCATTTCGACGCGGTCCGCATGACCACACCTGTGCGGCCGTGCACCATTTTCATGTAGTCCGCATGACTCAACCTATGTGCCCGCGTGGCATTTTTACCCGCTCCGCATCCTCAAGTCAAGAAGCCCAGATATGAAGGCCATTTGCCCTACGCGGCCGCATGACGTTTCTATGCGGTCTGCGCCAGACCCTCAGGGGTATTTTTGTCCAGTTTTTCCTGTGTAGTATAAATAGAACATTTTATTTTTTAGGTTAAGTTTTGTAATCCATCTGGGCAGCTAAGCACGAGACAATTTTCATTAGCCTACTTTAGGCAATTTTCTCTCACAAGTAACATGGATTCAAGTAGATTAATCTTGTAGTTAATGATTATGTCAATTTCTTCTAGTATTTCTTCTATTTCTACTTCTTCCATGTCTAGCTAAACCCATTAGCTAGGGTTGTGGCTCAACCCTAGTGTGGGTAATTAATGGGTATTTTTTCTTACTGTTTGGATATTTTGGGTGTTTGGTATCTAGGTTAATTGTATGTTTTCACTTGGATTTGGTGGTTGTAAACACTAAGTCTAGCTTAGTGGGTCTTGACACTTCTTAAAAAAGAGATTCTATGACCTCACAATTTACCTAACAAGGATTTGGGATGGACCCATGAGAATGGTAGTCCCAAGTAACGGGTTAAACCTCGAGAGAGTAATTACCATACTTGAACCATTAGTTGCTTGGGCAAATTAGCCAACCCTACTGGTCATGAGAGACTCAATTGGGCAAAATTAGTCTCTCTACCGAGAGGTGTGAGAGTGAGAGATAAGTGCAATGGTTAGCCATATTTCCCTCAATTATTATCCTTGCATTAGAATTCTATACCCGTTAATTAGTCACCTAGGTGAGTGCTACGGCCCTAGTGCTTTTCTTTTATTGCATACAACTAGCATCATTACCTAGCATACTTTAGCTTACAATTGTAGTTGATAAATTTAGTTGATAAACAAAAGAAAAACCAAAAATGATAGAAGAAAAATTAGGAGCCAAAATACTTTCCTAGACTTCACAAATACTCGACTCCCATGACTAGCTCCTTGAGGAACTGACCCCGAAACCACTATCGGGTAAATGTTGTTAGCGCTCACTCTTCCCAATGGTTGAGTCTGCACCGATCAGTGCCGCAATAGTATTGATTGTTAAGGATCAGGTTGCACGCCACAACGGTGATATCTGTTGAGGATCGGGTTGCACACCACTACGGAGTATAGACTGTGTGTATTGTGTTCGTATTTAGAGAATTCATGTGCTTTCCTTATCAGTGTTATTGTTCAGTTTCGTTTCTCTACGGATGATTTCTATATTTTGACTGCAGTATTTCCCCCAGCATGTCCCTCCCCTTTTTACTGCTTAAATTGGTATATGTCCTTTTATTGCACATATATCTCTATAGGCTATTTATGGTAGGTCCTGTCTAGCCTCGTCACTACCTCGCCGGGGTTAGGCCAGGCACTTACTAGCACATAGGGTCGGTTATGCTGATGCTACACTTTGTGTGTTTCTTTTGCACAGACCAGGATGCAGCTTTCGGACCGCAGCAGTACTAGACCTCGAATAGGCCTTCAGTCGAGGGATTCTTGACGTAGCCTCGCATACGTCTGCGGTGCCGGAGTCATTTCTATTTTATTTAGTTTGTTAGTTTTATATTGAGACAGACTGTTATTCTTTCTTTCAGATGGTTGTATTTAGTAATCTTAAAAGTTCATAAGTAGTGACACCAGGTTCTGGGTAGAGTCATGTTTCAACATCCGCAAATTTTTGGTTTCATTTTATTTAAGTTAAAAGTCTTCCGCACTTGTTTAATTGATTTTTATTTATTATATTATAGAGGTTTATCAGAGAATGTTAATATTTGGCTGGTCTAGCTCCGTTAGCAGGCGCCATCACGACTCCCGATGGTGGAAAATCTAGGTCGTGATATTCAATGAACGTGAGGCAGTATGAAACCATATTAGCGCGGGCTGCGTGCTGGCTTAGCGCGACCACGCTAGTGGGTAACATTTGAGGCAGTGTAAAACCCCATTAGCGGTGGATGCACGCTGGCTTAGCGTGGCCGCGCTAGTGGGTATTCCAGCGTTAATTTTTGTTGTTTTTTGTTTTTTTATACAAGAAGTTACGTACTATAATTTATAACACATTCGTGGGTTGCCTCCCACGCAACGCTTGATTTAATATCACAGCACGACACAAGTATTTGATCATCACCCCTCATTCGTGTACTGGGTTCTTTCAAATTGATCACTACTGTATCCCCTTTTCAAGTTATTGTTTCAACCTTTGCCCATTTACTGTGAACTTGTTGTCCCATCTTCTGATTTGATCTCTATAGCTCCACTTGTGAACATTTGCACCACTCTGAATGGTCTTGACCATCGGGACTTTAACTTACCCGCAAACAATCTAAACGTTGAATTACACAATAATACCTTGTCACCGGGTTTGAAATCTCTATCCACAATGTGCTTGTCATGTAGCTTATTCATTCTTTCCTTGTAGAACCTCATGATTTCAAAGGCATGATATTTAAATTCATCCAGCTCATGCAACTTTGTCAGTCGATTTTGTCCAGCTGCATCGGGATCAATGTTCCATTGCTTTAGTTCCCACCAAGCTCGATGTTCTATCTCTACAGGCAGATGACAGACCTTCCCAAATATTAACTTGTATGGTGACATACCTATTGGTGTTTTGAGTGCAGTTCTATAGGCCCAGAGTGCATCGTCAAGATTTTTTTTCCAAATCAGCTTTTGTGGCATTAACAATCTTGGTTAGCATACTCTTGATCTCTCTGTTGGATATTTCAACCTGCCCACTAGTTTGCAAATGATAAGGGGTAGCCACCTTGTCGCGTACATCATACTTTGCAAGCAATTTCTCGAAGGCTCTTTATAGAAGTGAGTGCCTTCATCAGTGATGATCGCTCTTGGTGTCCCAAATCGAGTGAATATGTTCTTTTTAAAAAATCCCACCACTAATCTTGCATCATTAGTGGGCAACGCTTGCCACACCTGTTTTTTACACCACATGCCGAGGGAGGTATATAAGATCAGAGTCGCCACTTAGAATAAATTATGGTGTCCCAAGTCATCGGTTTATTTTAAATCCCAAATCGAGGAAGTTTTATTTTTAAAGAGTCTGCGAACCAGAAATTCTAGATAAGAAATTCTGTTAACCCGAGAGAAGGTGTTAGGCATTCCTGGGTTCCGTGGTTCTAGCATGGTCGTTAGTGATTATTACTTGGTTTAAATTATCTAATTACTTATTTCATAACCTATGTGCATTTACCTTTTATCGCTTTTAATCACTTGATTTATATATAATTAAAAAATTGAGTTACGCGTACGTATACGCTTATCTTTTGGCGCGTCAAAATCATGTCACGCGAACATGTCCACGATTAATAACGCTTTTGTTGATTTATTAAAAAAGTTTGGTTGCACAAATGTATCCCTCGAGTCCTTTTTAGAGTTAAATTCATAATTATGTTACGCAGACGGAATTGCAATACTAATCTAAATCGAGCCTAAAGCAAACTACGATTATAGTATTTCCTACACTAGTTAATATTATGTGAGGGCCGTGGATTAAGTGATTCAATTGTGAATGACTCGATTCGATGGATTATTAAACGATTTGTACTCAATTAAATTAGAGAATTTTTCACAAAAGGCATTCATTAAGATCTAATTAGCAATAAATAGAAACCTTTTCCTATGTTACGTGATATAGATATGTTTTACGTTATTTTATGATGTATATAGTGTATTAAACGAATTGTATTCAATAATACAACATGAAATGACGCCGCACAAACAGGGATTCATGTAAATCATGATCTGTATTTAGGTGTATCAAACTGTATTAAGCGGAAAAAAAGTAACGTTTTAGCGCAAATCATGGGAAGGTGAATCTGTATATAGGTGTATTAAGCTGTATTAAGCGGCGTCATTTCACAAAAAAAGGGAGTTATACCATAAATTGGTGAGAGAAAAATATTTTGTACCATCTAATAAGGCTTAAATATAGGAAAGTATTAAATTTAAATTTTTTGCTACAAAATAAAAAAGGTTATTATATTATGTAAAATCTTAAAAAGGTATTTATATGTTATAAATAGGGTACTAACCTATTTTATAGGTGGTAAAATTTCCATTAAAGTAACTTATGAATGTTCATGAGTTAAAATTCTTTCTAAATAAAAATTATGGTTATATAAAGATCTGCACTAGCAAAACTTATTGGGTCTTTTCCTTACCTACAAACTAATATCTAACTTCTGGATAAAACTATAATTACTTGTACTTTTCATTTATTGGATAAAAAAGAGATCAAACTGTGAATACTTAAGACATTTTCTAATAAGTGTGTTGAATATCCCAAATCTTAAAGACGGCAAGATGTGAAAACAAAGGCTGCAGCACGTGAAAATAGAGAACAAATCAGAATATACACATCCATAGTAATTTGTATGACGTTTTAATTCAAGGTTAACGTAAGCTAGAACAAGATGAAGCAAAATTGAGGATTCAAATTTAAAAGTTTAAATAATAGCGACCCAAAATTGAACAGAAAAGTGATTCGAGCATTCAATAGACCATTGACAAACCAGTAGAGTAAAGTTTTACAATTCTGGCCAAAAGAAATCCAAACATATGTATTCATTACATTTAAACATGATTCTCAAATATACAGGACTAGGCTAAATAAAAATATTCTACACATGCTAATAAATCCACATCAATGCACTTAATAAGAAATCATGTACACCCATAACAAACTAAATACATTAAATACGAGATAGGAAAACTAAACACCAGATTTGCATTTCTATTAACTAAAATTAGATCATTACAAAAAATGTATAAAAAACATACCTAAGGTGTGGAAAAAACAACTGACAAAGCAATCGAAAGTTTGAAATTGAGAGACAGTGTAACGACCCGACCGGTCTTTTTGAGTACTAGCGTTCCGTTCAGCAGTCGGAGGCCATGAACAGTTTCATTTCGAGTATTATGACGTGTTCGCATGGTCGGAATCTTAATTCAGGGAGATCGGAGTTAAATTCAAATGAAAATTTCCATTTTAGAAGCTTTAAATTGAAAGAACAAATTAGGATTGGATTTTTGAGTAAACAACCTCAGAATCAGGATCTGAAGGGTCCAGCAGGTTCGTATAATGATATCGGACTTGGGCGTATGCCCTGTTCGGGTTTTGGATAATCCGGGAGTGTTTTGGCGCCTATTGTGGAAGTAAGCATTTTGGAAGATATTTCATAAGTTTGGCTTGAAGTGAATTTCAGTGTTAGTAGGTGAGATTTTGAACTGAGGGTCGGAATGGAATTTTGAATGTTTCTGTAGCTTCATTACGTCATTTTACATTTGTGTGCAAAATTTGAAGTCAATCGGACGTGATTTGATAGGTTTTGGCATCGGATATAGAAGATGGAAACTTCAAAGTTCATGAAGCTTGGATTTGAGGTTGATTCATGATTTTGGCATTTGTGATGTGATTTGAGGCCTCGTACAAGTACGTAATGTATTTTGGGACTAGTTGGTATGATTGGTTGGGGTCCGGGGGGCCTCGGGTGTGTTTCGCATTGTGATCACGTTCTTATTTGATATTTCAACACCATATCTTTGGGCTTAAAGGGGTACCATATTATGTAAATGAGCTTCAAATTCAGTTTTGTTTGAATGATTAGATCCGTATCGAAATTTCGGAGCCAAAGGAAAATAAATCGTCGAATTTGGACATCGTATGAGGTAGTTATGCTCATTTCCGTGTCGGAAGAAGTTGGTGTCTGTGAGAACTGCAAAAGCGGAAATAGAACCGCAAAAGCGGTCCTGCATATGCAAAAATTATCCGCAAAAGCAGAAAATGGGCCTCGATAGTGTTTAAAACCAAGAAGTTTAGTATTTTGGGCATATCTTGAGTTATAGAGCTCCGGTTGAGGTGATTTTCGCGGCGTTGTTCTCGTCTCAATAAGGAGGTAAATATTTGACCTTTATTTTGATGTTTCTCCTGATTATTTCTGCTGGTTTCTATTTTTATCCGTATTTCGGTGATTGAAATGTAGATTTTTAGCCCCAAAATTGAAAAATGGTAAATCCTTGTTTTGAGGGTCGATTCATGGACAAAATTTGATATGTTCTGGATATACACCATATGAGTTATGGATAATACTTATTTTCAATAATTTTACGAATCCGGGCACATGGGCCCAAGGAAATTTGTGTCATTTCACAAAGTGGAGTCGGAAAATTGTATAATTTGAATTGTAGCGAGTATTTGAGTATATTCTCATTAGTTTGCCATTATTTGGCTAGCTTTGGTGCATTGTGCGTTGGTTCAAGCCTTCGGAAGGATGTAGAATGCCGATTACAAGTCTTCGGAGCGAGGTGAGTCTCCTTTCTAATTATGTGAGGGGGAAATTACACCAAAGGTGAGTTAAATTGATTATGCACTCCTAGTTGTGGGGCCTACGTGCGCACGAGGTGATGAGAGTCCATGCGTAGCTACTATATGCTATTGTACGGGTAGTTTAGGACCCAAAAACATATTATATGTGGATTAATTGTGAAATCCTTGATGGCTTAGATTGCTTAAATCACATTAAATTGATAATGGGACTTTCTAAAAGCCTTAAGCTTCATCTTCTCAAATTAATAAAAGAGAATGTACTTTTTCCTGGATATTTGCTCCATGTTGACTTCCTGACTGTTTATCTATCTGTGTGTGTGTTTATTTTGGAACGGGCCAAATGCCTCAGCAGATTAATAGATGCATCTATAGGCACGTCGTCGACCCTCGGCAAGTGCACATTTATTTCTGTTGGATTAGGCTGTCGCTTCAGTATCATTTGCACATGCTTGTATTGCTGTCTAGACTTGTTTAAGTCGTTAGATGCCTCCCTCTCGCTCGAAATCACCTTGTTAATAATGAAAAAGGATCCTAGAAAACTTCCTATGATAGAATTATGTGTTTACTTGTTTCCTCTATCTGAATAAGAATCATGTTAGAAGATAAGTCCACTGTTTGATATGTATATCTAGAACAAATAATTGTCGCCATTAGAGTGTTTCAATGTTGGCTATCTCTTCTCTACCCCTTCAGGATTAGGCGGGACACTCACTGAGTACATGTTGATTTCGTACTCATACTACACTTCTGTGCATTTTTGTTGCACGGCTACTTGATACATTAGCGGCCTACGGGGCGCAACGGCACGGACGATTCAGGGACTAGCTGAGTTGCAGTATGCGAGGTGACCCGTAGCTTTTAAAGTCCCTTCCTACTTAATGTATATTTTTTTTCTGTCCATTGCATTACGGACGGATATTGTGATGTATTATATGTTTTAATCAGTAGTTGCTCATGCACTTGTGACACCGGGTTTCCAGGATGGTTTCAGTGAATCCTTGTACTAGTTGGTATTATTTAAGTTTAAATTCGAGAAGTGATCTTATTTTATGTGAAACGGGAAGAAAAACTAGAATTTCAAAAATATTAAAAGAGGGAATTAATTGGTAATCTAATTGGCTGGTCTGACATTGATGTTCGGTGCCATCACGAACCCGTAGTGGATTTGGGTTGTGACAAACCGAACCGAGCAAAAAAGGTACTAATTGCTTCTGTTTCTATCTCTTTTTCTTTCTTCCTTTTGCGTTTTTTTTTACGTTTTTTGTCTCCTTTTCCCTCTAAGAGTGTCATCATCTATAATATATTAAAAGCACAAAGACCTCTAGCGAAATGTCGTTTGCCTTTTTACCCTTTTAAAATAAAGTTCACACTAGATACATTTTATTATTTTCCTAATATTTAGTATTTTGAAGTCAACTAAAACTTTACTTACCAAAGTTTTCTTATTTCAATGACTACATAGGAAATCCTATTATTTAAGACATCAAAATTAATTAAATTTACCTTATATACTGTAATCTCAAAATTATAAATGTTACGTACTATATTTCCTAAGATTTGCATATAGTGTAACGGAACTAGCACATCAAAATTAATTAAGTTTATCCTATATATTACTATGATATTATAATATCAAAACTATAAATGTTACTTACGTACCATATTTCCTAAGATTTGCATATCCTACATTTTTTTCCTATAATATTTTTAATAACTCATAAATATTAGTTAATATGAATTTGAAAGATTTAAAAGTTATGTATCCATGAATATAGAAAACACGCGCAAAGCGCGTACCTTGAGACTAGTATATATAGATGTGTGGAGGGAGTTAGAGTTGAAGTTGGAGTGGGAGAATAGGGTTGAGAAGATCATGGTGAGTAGTTAGGATAATCTTTTATTTAAAATCTTTCAAGATTTATCCTTTTTTTGTTATATTATTTATTTATTTATTTTTGTTTTTATATTTAAATATAAATTAAACTTATAAATATAAGAAGACTAACCATCATTTCTTACAAATTTTTTTTGAATATTTACATGTACTTTAAATAATACTAAAAAAAAGATACCATAAATTAAAATTCTAATTAAATGAAACCAAATATATATATTTTTTGTTAATTTTCTTCTTATTTATAAATAGAAATAAAATTTGTACTATAAGTATGTGAATATTTTTTGTATTTTTTTTTGTTTAAAGAAAATCTATTAAGAATGATGAAAGTTTAAATATTACGATTAAAATAACATAAATATTTATGTGGTAAAAAATTAGGTGTTCATAACGCTGCAGCTTCTACCCATTTAGGCACGTAATCCACAGCAATAACTATGTACTTATTTCCAAATAAGCTGATGAAGGGACCCATGAAGTCAATCCCCCAAATATCAAACATCTCTATCTCTTGAATCGGGTTCATGGGAATCTCATGGCGACGGGAAACATTCCCAGTCCACTGACTTTCATCACAGCCCTTCACCCATAGGTGTCCATCTCTAAACACTGTTGGCCAAAAGAATCCGGCCTCTAGCACTTTTGCTGCTATCCTGACCCCTCCAAAATGTCTTCCATATGTTGTTGCGTGACAAGCCTGCAAAACAAAAGATTGTTCTATCTCGGGGACACACCTCCAGATCATATTATCAACACATATTCTAAGCAAATAAGGCTCGCCCCAATAATACATGCGGCAATCACGATAAAACTTTTTCTTTTGGACAGATGAAAGGTCAGAGGGTACTATACTACATGCCAGGTAATTTGCAAAGTCTGTGTACCATGGCTCTTCCTCAAGACTAGTTGCGAGCAGCTGGTCGTCTGGAAAAGTTTCCAGAATCTCTTTAACCTCGACTGATTTTTTAGCTCCCTCAAGTCGTGATAGATGATAACCAACTTGATTTTTTGTGCCCTTACGACCACAGATTTTGAGGTCAAATTCTTGCAACAACAGCACCCAACAAATCATGCACGACTTAGGCTCATTCTTCTTAATCAAATACCTGAGAGCTGCATGGTCAATTTATTCAATTACCTTGGAGCTAATCAGATATTATCTGAACTTGTCAAAAGCAAATACCTCCGCCAACATCTCCTTCTCTGTCACAGTGTAATTGAGTTGTGCACCACTTAGAGTTCTGCTTTCGTAATAAATCGGGTGCATCAACTTATCCTTTTGATGCCCTAAGACTACTCTTATGGCATAGTCACTTGTGTCACACAAGAGCTCAAATTGTTGCTCCCAATTGGATGCAACAATGATGGGTGCAGTCACCAACCACTTCTTCAGTTCCTCAAATGCCAGCCTGCTATCATTAGAAAACACAAAGGGCTGATCCTTTTCAAGGCGTTTGCATAATGTGTTAGCAATTTTGGAAAAATCTTTTATGAATCACCGGTAGAACTCGGCGTGTCCAAGGAAACTTCTCACCGCCTTGACTGAAGTGGGCGGTGGTAACTTTTCAATCACGTCAACCTTAGCATGGTCGACCATAATTCCTTTGCTGGACACTCGATGCCCCAAGACTATCCCTTCCTGTATCAAAAAATGGCATTTCTCCCAGTTTAGCACTAAATTTGTATCCACACATCTTTTAAGCACTCTTCTTATGTTGTGGAGACACTCTTCGAATGAATCTCCCACCACGGATAAATCATCCATAGAGGCCCCCATAATATCCTCCACCATGTTTATGAAGATGGCTAACATGCACCGTTGAAATGTCGCTGATGCATTGCAAAGCCCAAAAGGCATTCACCGAAAGGAAAATATGCCATATGGACAAGTGAAGGATTTTTTCTCTCTATCTTTGGGGGCTATTGATATCTGATTGTACCCCGAATATCCATCCAAGAAACAGAAGTGCGATCGCCCGGCCAGCTTGTCCAACATGTCAATAAAAGGCAAGGTAAAATGGTCCTTCCGGGTGGCTGTGTTTATATTTTGGTAGTCCATGCAAATCTGCCATCCCGTGACTGTACGAGTTGAGATCAACTCATTGTTCTCCTTATGAAAAACAATCATTCCCCCTTTTTTTGGCACACATTGGATAGGCTAACCCAATTGCTATCAGAGATGGGGAGATGATTCCCACAGCTAACCATTTGATCACTTCCTTCTTTACTACCTCTTTATTGTTCGGGTTCAACCTTCATTGATGTTCTCTAGAAGGTTTGTGCCCTTCTTCCAAGAGAATCTTATGCATACAGAAGGTTGGGTTGATACCCTTTATGTCTGTCATGGTCTAGCCAATGGCAGTCTTACTTTCCTGCAGTACATGTAACAGCTGGTCTAGTTGCACATATGGCAAACCGGATAATATAATAACTGGCAAAGTAGTATCAGTCTAAGAAAACATACCTGAGGTGATCTAGGAGTGACTTCAGCTCCAGTTTGGGTGGTTCCTCTATTGATGGCTTTGCTGGAGGTGAAGCCCTTTTTTCTAACTCAAGGGACTCGAACTGAGGTTCCCTTGTCCAGAATCCTTGGCTTTCTGGTGGAATGACCCATTCAGCTAACCCTTCACCATCCATCTCCTCTAAATTCGTCAAACATGCCTCTAATGGATATTTAACAGTCAGAGTCACATCATCTTCTTACAGGATCACATCTACTGCCTCCACTACAGAACAATTATCATATTCATCGGGTCTCCTCTTAGATTGTTGAACATTAAATATGACTTTTTCATCATTCAGTCTCATTTTTAGTTCCCCAGTCTCAATATGGATCAGTGCTCTTCTAGAGGCCGAAAATGGTCTACCCAAAATAAGAGGTATCTCCTCATCTAACTGACAATCCAGAATAACAAAGTTTGCAGGGAACATAAACTTCCCTACTTGCACCAACACATCATCAAGAATACCAGTTGGCCTCTTTACTGTGCGGTCGTACAGCTGTAGCAGTATCGAAGTCGGTCTAGCTCTGCCAATGCCCATTTTGGTGTATACAGCCCGGGACATCAGATTTATGCTGGCTCCCAAATCACATAATGCCTTTGCGAATGAATAACTCCCAATTGTGCATGGAATAGTGAAACTACCTGGATCATACATCTTTTGAGCCATCGGTCTTGTCACTACTATGTTGTAGGTCTGTGTCAGAGTCACAGTTGAAAGATACTAAAAATCAAACTTCTATGACATTAGATCCTTTATAATTTTTGCATAACCGGGCATCTCCCTCAAGGCATCCATCAAAGGAATATTCAACTAAATTTGACGTAGTATCTCCATTAATTTTGTGATGAGCCGACCCGTCGTCATGAGAGTTACCACCCCATTATCCCCTCATTATGTTGTTTCATGTTTCTATATCTGTGTTAGAGTCTATCGAGTGAATTCGGATTAATTCTGGTTGAAAATAAGGCATACAACCTTTTAGAGTGAAGCTTATTTTTGAAAAGTTAACCTGAAGTTGACTATGTGGTTAGGTTTATGATACCTGACTGCTGGTATTCCACTCCTGTAGAAAAAGTGGCGCGGAAGCGAGTCCGCAGAGGCGGACGTCTGAGCGCAGAAGCGCTATTGGGCTGCTCATCGAAGTTTCGCAGAAGCGGAACAATTTCCACTAAAGTGGTGTCGCAGGTGTGAGTATGATTCGCAGAAGTAGTCCAAGGAGATCCAAGGAACTTCACATAAGCGGAGTAAATCCCGCTTAAGCGGTCTCGTAGGAGCGAGACACGAATTGCAGAAGCGGTCAGGTGACTTAATGGGAGTCACAGAAACGACAAAGCTTCTGCAGAAGCGGTCTCGCGAAAGCTAGCCAACTATCGTTTAAGCGAAAAATGTCAGGGTTTAATGAATAGTGCTGGTTCGAATTTCTGAACTTAATAACTCATTTGGGGCTTCGAACTTAGAGGCGATTTTGGCGATTTTGAGGAGAAAATCAAGAGGTATCATCAGGTAAGCTCTCATGGACTCCGTTTATGTTAATATATTGATAAATTATGGAATTAACCTCTAAAATTGGAAGAATTAAGGTGTATCAATGGGGGATTTTTGCTCTAGCCTAGGATATAGTAAATATATTATTTGAATGGGCAAATAGATCCCAATTTTGATAAAATTTATATGTATGGACTCGTGGTGAGATAAGGATTCTTAAAATGTGACTTTTGTAATTTTTTGAGAAGTAGGCCCAAGGGGTCAGGTTTTGGAAACTTTGTGGTTTTGGGTGTAATTCGAGTTGTTTCGATTGGGTTATGTTCATTTAGCCAATTTTGATGTATTCCTATTGGTTTTGATAAGATTTTGGACCCGTGGAGGCCGATTCTCGTGGAAATGGCATTGCGGGCTAGTTTTCGAGCCGAGTCGAGGTGAGTAATGGGTATGGATGATGACCTGAGGGTTTGAAACCTCATTATATCACTATGTGACGCTGTATTGAGGAGAGACACATACTCTATTGTGAGTGTGGGGTCGATTGTGATTGGGGACTATGGCTTAGTCCGACTGTGTAGTACTATACGGTGATGTTGGCTATACTTGAGCCGGTAAATCTCCTACTTGGATGGTTGTGGATATCTTTGGGCTGTGAGCCAATTATTTGGATCCCATGAGGATCGTTATCATTGCTTCTATGATTATAGCATGTTATCCTGATATCAGTCCTAAGCTAAACACTGTCTTTTCCAAACTCTGGTAATTCTTAAAACTGTTTTCTACTGTTATTGATAAAAAGAGATTTCAAAATGGTATTTTTTGTGCCCGTGAGGCTTGCATTGCATGTAGCTGGACTGGTAGTGGATCGAGCTGCGCACTGCAGCGTATTACTGATATTGCGCTTGGGCTGTAGGAGCCCCTCCGTAGTCTAAACCTCCCACAGTGAGCACGGGTACCCAAATGGATTGGGCTACGCGCCGTAGCAGTCATGTTCATGCACCTCCATTGCATGTAGATATACATGTTGTACTGTTTAGCTGTTATTGCTAATTTTGAGACTTATACTATTAAAAGTGGTAAAAGAATATTATTATATAGCCTTGCTTAGTGCAATATTGGGTGTTCTTATCTTCACTGTCTTTATCCGTACTTATTACCACTGAGTTGGAAGTACTTACACTATTCCATGCACATTGTGTGCAGATCCAGGTACATCGCACCAGGGCTAACTCCCCAACTGATTCAGTGATTATACCGGACTATCGAGGTAGTTGCTAGTGTCCACAGGACCTGAAACTCTATTTTTTCCTTTATCTTATAAACATTTTTCCGCATTTGTCAGATATAGTTGTATTCAGTATCACTATTGTATTCTTGGTAGAGGCTCATGGCTTATAACTCCAGATCTATGGGAGGTGTTACATTGTGTTGGGTTATTTTGCAACTTATTCTAAAATATCATACTTCTATTATCGTTAAATATTTCTTTTGAAGTAAAGTGAGAGCTCATAGCTCGGTATTGTGTGAAATTGGAAAGGTTGGCCTAGCAATGTGCTGGGCGCCATCACGACCGAGTTTTGAGGTCGTGACAAGTTGGTATCAGAGCCTAGTTTACTAGGCCTCATAAGTCTTGAACCGGTTAGTAGTGTCTCGCGGATCGATACGGAGACATCTGTATTTATCCTCGGGAGGCTGCAGATCTTTTAGGAAACGCTTCACATTTCTTAAACTCTGTTGTGCGGTTTTGTTATTCCGAGAATTGAATTTCTGTATTCTATTCTCTCGCAGATGGCAAGGACTCTTGCTACAGGACGAGGTGGACGACCACCATTGCCACCAGCTAGAAGTCGTGGTTGAGGCCGTGGTCGTGGTTGTGGTAGAGTGGCAGGGGCAGTGCCAGTAGACCCACATGTTGCCCCTATCCAGGGTCAGCCCCTAGTTGTTGAGGCCCCGGTAGTACCCGTTCAGGCACTGGCAGTGCCTATTGTTATTCCCGGCCTTTAGGAGACATTGCCCCAGATATTATCAGTTTGTATCGGGGTTGGCTCAGGTAGTTTCAGCTACTACTGCAGCAGCGACATCTCAGACCGGGGGTGGACATCCGACCCCCGCAGCTCACACACCAGAGCAGGTTGTGCAGCGACTCCAGATGCCAGAGGCAGTCCCAGCTCAGGTAGTTGCACCGGCTATTCTAATTGCGCAAGTTGCGCCAGCCCTAGAGTATGTTGGTCCGATGATGCCTGATGATGAGCAAGATCGTGATATTTGGCACACTTCAAGCGTCTTCATTCAGTTGTACTGAGGGAGAGGATGCCTAGGGATTCTTAGACAAGTGTCAAAGGATGTTGCGTACAGTGGGGATTCTTGAGTCCAGTGGTGTTTTATATACTACATTCCAGTTTTCAGGTCCAGTATTTATTTGGTGGGAGGAGTTTGAGAGGCGTAAGCCTACAGGGGTAGCACCCCTTACTTGGCAGTAGTTTTCCACTCTCTTTTTAGAAAAGTATGTGCCACAATCCCGTCGATAAGAGCTACATCGCCAGTTTGAATGGCTAGTGCAAGGTGATATGACAGTGAATCAGTATGAGTTGAGGTATACTCAGTTGGCTAGGCATGCTACTTGGATGATCCCGACAGATCGGGAGAGGATCAGGAGGTTCATTGGTGGCCTCAACTATTCTATTTGTATCTTGATGGCCATGGAGAAAGTATTGGCAGCATCTTTCGAGCAGGTGGTTAATATGGAATGCTTTATTGAGGTGGATCGTCGCCGTGAGCGAGAGGAGAGGGAGTCCAAGAGGACTCGGGGTTCTGGCAGTTTTAGTGGTGCTCCATCCAGGGGGAAGTTTCATTAGGGCAGAGGTCGTTCATCTAGACCTCATCCGTCAAGTCGCCCAGAGCATAGTGGAGCTTCTTCTAGCCGTGGCCGTCAGGGTTTTCAGCAGGGCCAATCTTCGCTCAGCACCCTCCCAACTCAGATTTTATCACCTACTTCTTCGACCCAGGGTTCATCTGCGGTGAGGGGTTCCCTTTAGTCCCTTTCTCCAGCTCCAGGCAATTATTTTGAGTGTGGCGAGTTTGGCCACATTAGGAGGAAGTGCCCTCGACTTCGTAGGGATAGGTCTCAGCAGAGGGATCATCATTCCTCTTTAGCACCATCTAGGCTAGTAGAGGTGGAGGTCAGTCTTCTAGAGGTCGCCCCATGAGTGAGGAGCGATCGACTGGTGGCCAGGCACATTTCTATGCACTTCCTGATATGGGAGCTGCTGTTACATTAGATGCAGTGATTACAGGTATCATTTAAGTTTGTCGCAGAGATTCTTCTATTTTGATGTATCCCAGTTCTATGTATTCGTACATGTCTTCTTATTTTGCATATCATTTGGGTACGACCCGTGGTAGTCTTGCATTGTCTATTCATGTATCCACCCCGGTGGGTGATACGATTATTGTGGATCACGTCTATCGATCCTGTATTGTTTCTATTGGGGGTCTGGAGACCCGAGTGGATATGCTATTTTTAGGTATGGTGGATTTTGATGTGATCATGGGCATGGACCCGTGCCATGCTATTTTAGACTATCATGCCAAGACAGTTACATTGGCTATTCCTGGTATTCCTCAGATTGAGTGGCGGGGTTCGACTGATTATGTCCCTAGCCATGTTATTTCATTCTTAAAGGCTTAGAGAATGGTTGAAAAAGGGTGTTTGTCGTATCTAGCATTTGTGAGGGATCTGGGAGCTGAGACTCCTAGTATTAATTTTGTGCCCGTTGTGAGGGACTTTCCAGATGTGTTCCCATCAAACCTGTTGGGCATGCCGCCGGACAAGGATATCGATTTTGGCATTGACTTAGTGCCGGGTACTCAGCCCATCTCTATTCCTCCTTACCGTATGGCACCAGCTGAGCTGAAGGAATTGAAAGAACAGCTTCAGAAGCTTTTAGATAAGGTCTTCATTCGCCCTAGTGTGTTACCGTGGGGTGCACCAGTGTTGTTTGTTAAGAAGAAAGATGGTTCTATGAGGATGTGCATTGATTATAGACAACTAAACAAGGTAAAAGTGAAGAACAAGTATCCTCTACCACGTATTGATGATTTATTTGATCAGCTCCAGGGAGCGAGGGTGTTCTCGAAGATTGATCTTCGTTCAGGCTATCATCAGCTGAAGATTAGAGATTCTGATATCATGAAGACTACATTTAG
The DNA here is from genome assembly GCA_032618575.1 of Nicotiana noctiflora. NCBI lineage: Eukaryota > Viridiplantae > Streptophyta > Magnoliopsida > Solanales > Solanaceae > Nicotiana > Nicotiana noctiflora. Next base: position 69,688 of record JASVEL010000920.1, read on the forward strand.
GATGAGATATGGGCACTATGAGTTTTTTTGTGATGTCGTTTGGGCTGACCAATGCCCCAGCAGCGTTCATGTATCTGATGAACAATGTGTTCCAGCCATATTTGGATTCTCTCATGATCGTGTTCATTGATGACATTCTGGTATACTCTAGTATCCAGGAGGAGCATGCTCAGCATTTGAGCATTGTGTTGCAGAGGTTGAGGGAGGAGAAATTGTATGCTAAATTCTCCAAGTGCGAGTTTTGGATCGAGTCAGTAGCCTTTCTGGGTCATATGGTGTCTCGTAATGGTATGCATGTTGACCTAAAGAAGATAGAGTCGGTGCAGAGTTGGGCTAGACCATCCCCAGCTACAGAGATCAGGAGTTTCCTTGGTTTGGGGGGGTATTATCGCCAGTTTGTTCAGGGATTTTCATCCATTGCTTTTTCTTTGACCAGATTGATGCAGAAGCGTGCACCATTCATGTGGCCGGATGAGTGCGAGGAGAGCTTTCAGAAGCTCAAGACAACTTTGATCACAACTCCAATATTAGTTTTGCCATCAGCTTCAGGTTTATATACCATATATTGTGATGCCTCGGGGGTGGGGATAGATTGTGTATTGATGTAGGAGGGTAGAGTTATTGCTTATGCTTCTCGGTAGTGGAAGCCTCATGAGAAAAACTACCTTGTTCATGATTTGGAGTTAGCTGCCACAGTTCATGCCTTGAAGATTTAGAGGCACTATTTGTACGACGTGTCCTGTGAGGTGTATATTGATCATTGAAGTCTCCAGCATTTGTTCAGACATAAGGAACTTAACTTGAGGCAGTGGAGGTGGCTTGAGTTACTCAAGGATTATGACATTACTATTCTATATCATTCGGGGAAGGCCAATGTGGTGGCCGATGCTTTGAGCCGAAAGGAAGTTAGTATGGGTAGCTTGGCATATATCCCAGTTGGGGAGAGACTATTTGCATATGATGTCCAGCCGTTGGACAATCGGCTAGTGAGGTTTGATATTTTGGAGCCCAGCAGGGTGTTGGCTTGCGTTGTTTCTCGGTCTTCCTTATATGATCGCATTTGTGAGCGCCAGTATGATGATCCACACTTGTTTGTCCTTAAGGACAGAGTTTAGCATGATGATGCCAGAGATGTCACTATTGATAGTGATGGTGTGTTGAGGATGCAGTGCCGGATATGCGTGCCCAATGTTGATGGCCTTCATGAGTTGATATTGGAGGAGGCCAATAGCTCGCGGTATTCTATCCATCCAGGTGCCACGAAGATGTACCAGGACTTGAAACAGCATTATTGGTGGAGAAAGATGAAGATGGATATTGTGAGTCATGTAGCACGGTCCCTCAACTGTCAGCAGGTCAAGTATGAGCATCAGAGGCCCGGTGGCGTGTTTTAGCGTATTGATATTCCCGAGTGGAAGTGGGAAAGGATCACTATGGACTTTGTTAGTGGACTCCCTCAAACAGCGAGAAAGTTTGATTCAGTTTGGGTGATTGTAGATAGGCTAACCAAGTCAGCTCACTTCATTCATGTGTGTACTAGGATTCATGGTTTCGATCTGAAATTCGAGAAACTACAGTATGATTTGAAAAAAATGGATTGGATATTTGGGAAGAAGAGGTCCAGGGCAGTTTGTGGTGTAAAGATGGAGACGTTTTGGCCACCAGAACCGCCGTGAGGCGATTTCCGGTGGGCGGAGCACGGTGGCGTTTGTTTGAGTCTCTGAGAGAGACAATGGGTGGGGTTTGGTTGTAGGGGGTGGGGTATGGTTGAAATAATATATAGTAGGAGGTGGAAATTATTCGAGCCGTTGGATTTGAAGAGATCAATGGTTTGGATATCTTCACTACTAGTGAAATGATTTCGTATGGTTTAAGTGGGGGGAGTCGGTTAGAGGGATATGGATTGAGTCTGTAGACGAGTTTTGGGAGAAGTGATCTAGGCCATTGGATTGATTTGCATGAATGGCCCCAATCAAATCTTCTGAAACGTCATCATTTGGCCTTAGACTGGAGTTGTACTGGACCGTTCGATTAGCTAGATCAACGGCTCAGATTTAAGATGCCAATACGACGTCATTTGGTGAGGTCTGAGGGATCAAGAAACTGGATTGGGTCATGAAATGAATTGGGCCTGATTCTTGGTCTCAGATTTTAGCCCAAATCACGAATTTCTCTTTGATTTTCAGCTCTTTTCTTTTCCTTCTTTATAATAAAAAAAAATTCTAATTAATTTGTATAATAAAAAAATAAAACTACACAGATATTAATACTTAACAACAATTAACACGCCAATTAACACATTTAATTAAAATAATATCATACAATGACAACAAATACATATTTATTTATTTATTTTTGTGATTTTAATTTTGTAAAAAAAACCTAATTACTCTTATTTGTAAAATTATATACTAGGTGCAAAAATGTGACATATTTTGTATTTTATATTACTTTAGACAAATAAACATGCATATGAACGCAAGCAATTACCAAGAAATATCACGAAAATTCACAAAAATGCACACAATAAAATAGACAATATTTGTTTTGATTTAGTGGGAGTAATTCATGTGAGGCAAAAATCACGTGCTCACAGCTGCCCCTCTTTGCCCGTAAACACAAAGAGTTTTCGCGCAAAGATAAGTGAGCAAATACGAGTGATTTTTGCCCGTTCGTGCACTCCGTGTGAAGCATTTTGAAAAGATCTTGACCGAGCCTTTGCTTCGGAAGGCCTCCTACGACCTTGGGCTAAACAGGAATCAGGTCAATGTAATTCGGGAATTTTGGTAGCTGGGACCACCGAGGGATTGTGGTTCCGTTGTTACTGCTGCTGCATGCCGTTACTGCTGCTTTACTGATCTCCTTATCACACCGTGTTAAAAGAAAACAAGAAGCTAGACTAAACTAAGGATTAGAAAATCTTATCTATCTTTAATTGGCTCATGTGTTGCCTTGAGCTTGCATCTTGCATTCTTCTGATGTTCCTTTATTTCCATCTTGACATTGTCGGCCTTTCTTGGTTGCTGAACTTGAACTTATGCTGTGGATATTACAGTAATAATTCATTTTAAAGCTTGTTATTCAGGGGATACTTGTTGTAACCCTTGGTGTTATTGAATTATGCTTTGACCTTGAAATGTATTCCTCTGTTTTACAGGCGGGCTCCTGGCTTCTTCAATTTAAAATAACAACCTCCATTCTAACAAGCGGACTCCTAATTTCTTCGACTTAAGATAACAACCTCCGTTCTACAGGCGGGCTTCTGACTCCTTCTTTGAGTTAAATACAACAACCTCCATTCTACAGGCGGGCTCCTGACTCATTCTTTGAATTAAATACAACAACCTCCATTCTACAGGCGGGCTCCTCACTTCTTCAATCTAAGATAACAACCTCCATTCTAACAGGTGGCTCCTGACTTTTTCAATTTGAAATAACAACCTCCATTCTACAGGCGGGCTCCTGATTACTTCTTTGAATCAAATACAACAACCTCCATTCTAATAGTCGGGCTCCTAATTTCTTCGACTTAAGATAAAAACCTCCATTCTAACAGGCGGGCTCCTGATTCCTTCTTTGAATCAAATACAACAACCACCATTCTAACAGGCGGGCTCCTGATTTCTTCGACTTATGATAACGACCTACATTCTAACAGGCGGGCTCCTAACTTCTTCAATTTGAAATAACGACCTCCATTCTACAGGCGAGCTCCTGACTCCTTCTTTGAATCTAATACAACAACCTCCATTCTACAGGCGGGATCCTGTTTCTATCTTTGAATCAAATACAACAACCTCCATTCTACAAGCGGGCTCCTGATTCCTTCTTTAAGTCAAATACAAAAACCTCCATTCTAACAGGCGGGCTCCTGATTTCTTCGACTTAAGATAACAACCTCCATACTAACAGGAGGGCTCCTGACTTCTTCAATTTGAAATAACAACCTCCATTCTACAGGCGAGCACCTGACTTTCCTCTTTGAAATAACAACCTCCATTTTACAGGCGGGCTCCTGATTTCTTCGATTTAAAAATAACAACCTCCGTTCCAACACGCGGGCTCCTGACTTCTTCATCTTGAAATAATAACCTCCATTCTACAGGCGGGCTCCTGACTTCTTGAAATTAAAAATCTCTTGAATTGATTTCCTTGTTTCCTTTGAAAATTTTTTGACAATGGCAAAAGTTTTATTCCCCAGTTTTGGTAATATTCCTTGTGGCATGTATTTCTTCTATCATCAACATTTCCTTTTACCTGCTTCAAATCAAAGAAAATTTGTTAGTTTAAAATGCGGTGAATGGCCGTGCCACTCCTGCCAGGGATGGCTTTTTCTTTCTCCGTGTTCTAAGTTCTCGAAACTTGTCGGGGATAACGTTATTCGCTGAGAATGGTATTTCTGCTGGGGGATGGTTTTTCCATTTATCCCTTCCCTTTTTTGTGTTTCAAAACTTGCCGGTGAAACTCAAAAATCACTTTCTTCAAAATGTTTCATTTTCCCTCAATACTGCTGGAGATAGCATTGTTGAGGATAAAACTGTAAGGGGTTATTTTGCTTGGGGATGCATTTTCCCTTTTCCTTTCCCTCTTGGTATTCTTCGACCATCTTGGGACTTGGTTGATAATCTGTCAGAGTTATTCGCGTATTTTGAAAATCTGCTGGGGATTCTTTTGGAACTTGGTCCGCGATTTTCTTGACCGCATCTTTCAGGTCTTCCCAATTTTCTGACATTCCAGACCAATTTGGTCTGCCCTACCCTCATTATGCTTCACACCAATTTGGAAACTGATAGTAAGCTCTGAAAAGTCTCTCAAAATAAACTTGGACAAAAATCTTTAAACAAAGAAAATGAAAAGATAGAAAAAGAAGGAAGCTTTCTGGAGAAATGTTGAGAAAAAGCAAAAAGGAACTTATCTGAATGGGATAACTGGTTCCAACGATCACGTCGTGTATTCCGGATTAATCAACCCAGTCTATTTGTATCAATCAATCTTTCTGATGCCCTCATTCACTGAGGATGAACAGGTGCCTGACTCTTTATCAAATGCGAATCCTTTCCGCCGATCTATCTTGTCGCCTTATAGTGCCCTTCGAGGGGTTTTCACTAATGAGGCTCTCACATTTCTCTCAACTACCATTGCCTTATGGTGCCCATGAAGGTTTTCACCGATAAGACTTTCTCCTTTTATTTCTTCTCAGCTTTCGTCGCCTTATGGTGCCTGTGAAGGTTTTCACCGATAAGACTCTCCCATTTTATTTTGTTTTTGCTGGGGATTGAAACAATACCGATAAGATTCACTTCACTGGGGATTCTTTTGGCTATCGATTCCTTTAGGTTATTCCCTTTATGTTGGGGATCAGCGTGTTACTTGGTTTTTACTTGCCTGACTGGGCATTTCCCGGATACTGATCGGGAGGTCTTTTTCGGACAACTCATATGGGTTTTTGTGTGGGCTTAAAAGAAAAAAGTATCAAAAATTCAAAACAACTCTGAATGGGTGAAACATTACAACTCTTGGACTCAAAATTCTTTTCATAAAAAACAAAATAACTTCTGCCCCAGTTTCTTGTTTGGGGAAGGATTAACTTTTATTTAGACTATGACCGAGCCGTGCGGCGCCTACGTATCCTCTTTGAGGAATCAGGTCAAACGTAGTTCACTTGATTCCTTTAGATTTCTTGTGACTCCTTTTTTTCTTTTCTTTATTATTTTTTATTTATTTATTTTTATTTTATTTTTCTCTTTCCGTTATCGATTCTAAGAGAGGGATGTGAAAGAATAAATAAGGCTCAAAAGGGGGAAAGCAAAGGTTAAATTTTTGGATAGAAGAAAGAAATGCCTCCGTCATTTCATTATCCGATAAACACCAAGTACAAGCAAACAAATGAAACAAAAGGTTTTAATTAGGGAAACTACATGTAATATCTCTTGACCGCATCAGAATTGATAGCCATGTCGATACATCTTCCTTTGACATCTGTTAGACATAAATCACCATTGGACAACACTCTGGTCACAATATACGGTCCTTGCCAGTTTGGTGCGAACTTGCCCTTCGCTTCGGCTTGATGTGGCAATATTCACTTCAGCACCTGTTGTCCCACTTAAAATTTCCTGGGGCGCACCTTTTTATTATATGCTCTTGCCATTCTCCTCTGATACAATTGGCCATGACATATTGCTGCCAATCTCTTTTAATCAATTAAGCTCAATTTCTCCAATCGGGCTTTGACCCACTCATTGTCGTCAATTTCAGCTTCAGCGACAATTCGGAGGGATGGAATCTCAACTTCTGCTGGTATCACTGCTTCAGTTCCGTACACCAACAAGTAAGGAGTTGCACCTACTGAAGTGCAGACAGTAGTGCTGTAAGGCCCCGTAAAAGTTTTGTGCATAAAACCTAGTAGCTGTGGTGTAATGGTCCGAATAATGTGTTAGGAATGCGTAGAATTCTTCGCGGCTCGCAAGCTCGCCGCGGTTCGGACCCTTGGTAGTGATTTAAGTTTCAAAAATGTAGAGAATTAATTTTTCCGAAAAGTGTCAAATATGCGGTCAAGAATGCGACCGCAAACCTGACATGCGGACCGCATTCTTGCCGCAAAACGTTCCAGAGAGTTGCCCAAAATCGTGTCAATAATGCGGTCGAAATTGCGATCGCATGGTGAATCTGCGGTCCACTTTGCGACCGCAGATCAGGAATGCGGACCGCATAATGGTCGCATTCCGTAACAGAGCTGGAGTAATTTTTGATGTTGATTCTGCGGTCGCAAAGTGCACCGCAGAATTGACCCCGGCCCATATTTTTGTAACATTTTGACCCGATCTCTTCTTTAATATAACACCTTTCTTCTTCATTTTATCATATCATCTTACCAAAATTAGAGAGAGAAGAGAGGGTTTTTAGAGAGAGAAATCTTTCATCTTCAAAGATTGTTCCAACCATCTTAGTTCAAAGGATTCTAGGGCAAAGATTCAACTTCCCCAAATCCTTTCAAGGTAAAAACCCTAACTATTTTCTTTGATTTTCAGTTTTAATTAGGTAAAGAGAGGTTTGCATATAATAGCTTTTGAAAATAGAATTTTTACACTCATGCATGATTATTGAACTTGATTTCTAGTAAAAAGAAGTGAGTAGAAGTAAGAGTCTTCAAGAACAAGGTTGGCAAGAGTAGGATATCTTGGGTAAGCATAAAGTAGGAAGAAAAATCATCACCAGGTATGTATGGCTAATTTTGATTCTTGTGAAATCGCCTATATGTGTGAAAATTGCTTGGTTAATGTTAATTTGACAAATTGTGTGAAATTCTCAAAGTTGTTGTTGAAATATGAGTGATGCGGTATAGAATATGAACCGAAAGTTAAATGAGAGTTGAATTGGGTAAAGAATTGTGAATAATACTTATGATGGCCTATATGGCACCTTGTGGAAAGGAAACGAAACACTCGAGAATTGGTTTATTGTGGAAAGAGATGAAACACTTGAATTGTGGAAAATTGTTGAACATACTTGTGTGAATATTCTTGATTATGGAAATATTGTAACATGGTTGTGATATTGATTTGAAAAATAATTGAGAACATGAAACAATGTGCAAGTTGCTTATTTGAACTTGTTGAAATTGTGTGTAGCACCTTATCTGCTGTTTGAAATTGTTGTGTTTTAAACTGTAAGACGGGGTCGTGTTGCGCGCCGCAACGTGAGGAAATAAGGTGTGGGTTGGGGTGATAAGGGTGGCCGAGGTAATAAGGGTGGTCGGGGGCAATAAGGATGGAAAGCGATCGAAATCGCTATTGAAAATTGATACAAAAATCAATAAATGTGAAATTGTGAAAGGAGACAACAGGAGAGTTTGCAACCTGTGGGGCACTGATTGCCCCTTTGTTTGACTACTTGTGCTTTACGTGATTGATTGGTTATTGTTAAATTGGTTGGTTGTAGAAAGTGCTTTGTGTTGAGAATTATTTGAAATGAGGAAAATGTGGAAACATGGTTAGTTGGCTTAATTAATTCGTGATTTCTTGTTAATGGCTTGAGTTTACTTGGGACAAATTTTGTCCATACATACCGGTACAATTCCAGTGTACTGACGTCCCTTTTGCCGGGGACGCTACATTCGTATTATGATTGTAGGTGAATCAATAGCAGGTACTTCAGCTCATCGGCAGTAGTATCCTTCTCCTTCCACTGCCCGTTTTGGTGAGCCCCTTTCTTCCTCGGGGCCTTGTGTGGTTCATGCCACTTCGGTTTAAATTTCATTTTGGTTTTTGTAAGGTATAGCCGGAGCCTTGTTACCGGCAAGTATTGTATTTCCCTTTTTTGTATCCTAGAGGCTCTGTAGACATGTAAACTGTGGGACTCCAGTCTTATATATATGTATTGTGTTATGTCGGGCGTTGTAAAAACTACAAACTTGTTAATGAATCACTCGTATGGTTTTATTTGCTTAATGTGAAATCATTCATGGTTAGTGAGATATTTGGTTAATGAGAAACAATCAACACAGGGGTAACGCGTGGGAATAAAAGGCACCCAGGTCCGCTTGACTGGGGCAACCCGGTCAGGCGCCGGTCATGTTTCTCGATTTGGGGCGTGACAAGTGCGATAACCCAACAATGCAAATGGCAGCTTTTCATGCCATTGCCTAGACCCTTCTACCATCTTTCTCAATATCTTTTTTATATTCTTGTTCGCTGCCTCAACCGCGCCATTCGCTTTGGATTGATACGGGGTGGAATTACAGTGTGTAATCTTGAACTGTTGACATACTTATTTCATCAAACCACTATTAGGATTAGCACCGTTGTCCGTGATGATCACTTTTGGAATCTGAAATCTACAGATGATATGAGAATGAACAAAATCCACAACTGCCTTTTTAGTCACTAACTTAAATGTTTTAGCTTCCACCCATTTTGTGAAATAGTCAATGGCTACCAGAATGAACCTATGACCATTGGAAGCTCCAGGTTCTATAGGTCCAATAACATCCATACCCCAAGCAACAAAGGGCCATGGCACTAACATTGTATGCAATTCTGTCGGCGGAGAATGAATCAAATCTCCGTGTATCTGACACTGATGGCATTTTAGTACGAAACTTATACAATCATGCTCCATAGTGAGCCAATAATATTCTGCTCGAAAAATCTTCTTGGCCAATACATATCCGCTCATATGTGGCCCACAAACTCCGGCATGTACCTCTGTCATTATTGTTGTAGCTTGACCTGCATCTATACATCTCAGCAATCCCATATACGGGGTTTTTTTGTACAGCACTCCTCCACTAAGAAAGAATCCATTTGCCAATCACCAAATAGCTCTCTTTTGATCTCCAGTTGTCTGCTCTAGGTATATTCCCATCCTGAGGTATTCTTTGACATCATGCAAATATGGCTCGCCATCCATTTCTTCCTCCACCATATTGCAATAAGCATGATGATCCCAAACCTGAATATGTAACAGATCAACATGAATCTTGTCCGGGTGATGCAACATTGATGCTAGAGTAGCCAAAGAATCAGCAACCTCATTATGCATTCTTGGGATATGTTTTTAATTCTACTGACCGGAAATGTTTAGTCAGGTCATGCAAACATTGACGATATGGGATAAGTTTCAAATCTCTTGTTTCCCATTCACCTTGAACCTGATGTACCAGAAGATCCGAGTCTCCCAAGACCAAGACGTCTTGGATATCCATGTCCACAGCTAATCATAGCCCCAAAATGGATGCTTCATACTCAGCCATGTTGTTAGTACAATAGAAACGTAGTTGAGCCGTAACATGATAATGATGTCCTGTTTCAGAAATAAGTATTGCTCCTATTCCAACTCCCTTTGCATTTGCAGCTCCGTTAAAGAAAAGCTTCCACCCTAGCTCCTTGGTTAGTTCTAACTCATCAATTTTCAACACTTCTTCATATGGAAAATATGTCATTAAAGGTTCGTATTCATCATCAATAGGATTATCAGCTAAGTGACCGGCTAGTGCTTGGGCTTTCATTGTCGCCCTCGTCGCATAGATGATGTCAAATTATGTAAGTAATATTTGCCATTTTGCTAACCTCCCTGTAGGCATAGGTTTCTGGAAAATATACTTCAATGGATCCAAACGTGAAATGAGATAAGTAGTGTAGGAAGACAAATAATGCTTCAGTTTCTGTGCCACCCAAGTTAGGGCACAACATGTCTTTTCAAGGTGAGTGTACTTAACTTCATATGTTGTTAACTTCTTACTAAGAGAATAGATGCCATGTTCCTTTCTGCTAGTAATGTCATGTTGACCCAATACGCAACCAAGTGAATTATCCAAAAGTGTTATATAAAGAATCAGAGGCCTCCCAAGTTCAGGTGGAACCAACACAGGTGGGTTTGACAAATACTCATTTATCTTATCAAAAGCCTCTTGGCATACTTCAGTCCATTTGACTGCAGCATCCTTCTTTAACAGCCTGAAAATAGGTTCACATGTCGATGTGAGCTGAGCAATGAATCGGCAAATGTAGTTTAATCTTTCCAAAACACTCATTACTTCTATATTGTTCTTTGGTGCTGGAAATTCTTGGATGGATTTGATCTTTGATGGATCCAACTCAATGCCTCGTTGATTGACAATGAATCCTAACATTTTTCCTGAGGGAACCCCAAATGCACATTTTGATGGGTTGAGCTTAATGTCATACCTCCAAAGTCTTTGAAAAAACTTCCTCAGATCTGCTACATGGTCCTCCTGACGCTTGGATTTTATGATCACATCATCTACATACACCTCAATCTTCTTGTGTATCATGTCATGAAACACAGTAGTCATTGCTCTTATGTATGTTGCCCCAGCATTCTTCAAACCGAACGACATTACCCTGTAGCAATAAGTTTCCCATGTAGTGATGAAAGTTATCTTTTCTGTATCTTTCTCATCCATCACGATCTGATGATACCCATCAAAACAATCCATGAAAGACCGAATCTCACGCCCAGCACAATTGTCGATCAGAATATGAATGTTGGGCAATGTAAAGTTATCATTTGGACTTGTCTTATTAAGATTGCGGTTGTCGACACATACCCGAATCTTCCCATCCTTCTTTGGTACTGGCACCACATTAGCTAACCACTCGGGATATCTGGTGACGCGAATAACCTTTGCTTGCAGCTGTTTGGTTATTTATTCTTTAATCTTCACACTCATATCTGTTTTGAATTTCCTCAATTTCCACTTGACGGAAGGACATGCCGGGTCAGTGGGCAGTTTTTGAACCACTAAATCGTTACTTAAAACTGGCATGTCATCATACGACCATACAAAACGTCTTTGAATTCTATGAGTGTTTTAATTAGCTCATCCCTTTTGTGTGATTCAATGTGAACGCTAATCTTAGTTTCTCTAACATTGCCAACATCCCCTAAATTCATGGATTCAGTGTCACTTAAATTTGGCTTGGTTTTCTCTTCGAACTGGCTTAACTCTTTACTTATCTCTTCAAAGGCCTCATCTTCATCGTATTTCGATTCATCATTATAGTCAATTTCTTGCATAATTAATTCAGAATCAGACTAATCTTTTAGACTAGGTTGAAGATCCGTTGTGCATGCCATGTCATTGGAACCGGCAAAAATAGAACTGTTCAGAAATAAAAGAAAGGAAATAAAAAAACAAGAAAAGAAGGAAAACTTTCATTTTATTAAGATGCGGAAATAACAGAGTTTCACAATACAAACAAAACCAAAACTAGATTGCAACTCTGGAATAATCTAGGAAACAAAAGAAAATCTAGAGCCTACTACCAAGACTCCTTCCGGATGGGAAGAAGAGTAGCCGTCCAATTGTTGGTTTTGGCCTTAGGCCCCATATATTGTATGTCTGCTTTACTGGAACCTTCTCCAGCTTTGATCATGTTGACATCAACAAATACCCTTTCAAATCTTCGGTCCAGATCTCCTTCTAGTCCAATCGACGATCCAAGAATCCTTAGGTTCGGCAACCTCTTGATACCTGCTTTAACAAAAGACCGGGAGAGGCGTGGAACTGGTTTGGGAAGGACCCAGACTTTCTTCTTCATTTTTCGAGCTCTCTTCATATCTGCTACTGTTGGCTTGAACCCTAACCCGAATGTCTCCAAATTATCAAGCAAAGAAACGGGTTGAATGATACCTTGGAGTTTGGTCCCCAGACCTTTTCCTGGTACAAACCCACAATTCATCATTTCTGAGGCGATCATGAAAGTTCTAGCTGAGATCCTAGGAAATTCGAGGTCCTCACCTTCAGAAACCTTGTCCACTGAAACCCCCTTCGAAGACTTGGTATACCCATGGTCCCTTGTCATTCTCTGTTTCCATGAATGGCACCACGTCATCACTCATAATGCATGTGCCATCATCCCCGTGCATCACTATTTCCTGCCTATCCCACTCAAACTTCACCATCTGGTGCAATGTAGAAGGTACTGCTTTGGCAGCATGAATCCAGGGTCGTCCCAATAGCAGAGTGTATGATACAGCCACGTCTACCACTTGGAACTCCATGGTGAAATCTACTGGACCAATGGTTAGTTCCAGTATTATATCACCCACTGAGTTAGTACTCCCTCCATCAAAACCTCTTATACAGTTTTGTTTAGAGTAGCCAAAGTACAGATCTTGGCACTTGAACCATTATCCACCAATACTTGAGTGACCACCGAGTCTTGACACTTCATAATCAAGTATAAGGCTTTGTTATGTTCCGTACCCTCTATTGGCAATTCATCATCGGAGAATGTCACTCGGTTCACCTTAAAGATTTTGTGTACTATCTTCTCCAAGAGATTTACAGAAAGTTTATCTGGAACATGGGCTTCATTCAAGATCCTCATCAAATCCTGGCAATGATCACTAGAATGGATCAATAAGGATAGCAACGAAATCTGGGCTGGGGTTTTTCTTAACTGCTCCACAATAGAGTAGTCCCAGGCTTTCATCTTTTTTAAGAACTCCTCAGCTTCCTCCTCTGTTACTGGTTTCTTCACCAGTGCAGGGTTAGATCTTCTCAATTCTATGGGGTCAAAACATCATCTCGATCGAGTCAATCCTTGAGCCTCGCAAATATCCTCCTCTACTGTCTTTCCTTTGTACAACACCACTGCCTTTTCATACTTCCAAGGCACGGCCTTGCTATCGGTCACGAGACATTGGGTTACCGGCTTTATGATGACCGGCTCCCTACAAACTCCTTTCACAACCACCACAAGTGCAAATGACGCTCCAAACACTACCAATTTTGTTATCTTTGTAGCGGCGGATGGGTTCTTCCCCAATATTACTACTGGCTTTATATCCTCCCTCTTAATTGGTACCTCCACTTCCCCACTAGTTTATTTCTCTTTTGCACTGGTCCAGATCATCATCACTGTCTATGATGGCTTCTTGGGTTCTCCCTCTCCATGCACAATCTCAATTATTTGGGTTTCGTGGTGGGCTGGTAGGGGGTTTTGGTTAATATTGGATGCCTCGGGTTCCTGAACCTCAATCTTATTAGTATTGATAAGATCTTGGATCGCATGCTTCAACTTCCAACATTTCTTGGTGTCATGTCCTAGAGATCTTGAACAATATTCACAGTGTACCGAGTGGTCCAAATTTTGAGGCAAGGCATTTGGCAATCTGGGTTCAATAGGATTAAACAAACCTATCTATTTTAATTTGTGGAACAAAGCACTATAGGTTTCTCCTAATTAAGTGAATGGTCTCTGCCTCTGAATCCTTTCATTCCTGAACGCCTGATTCCCCCGGAAACCTGCCCCTGCAGGATTTCTGTATGCCCTTGGTGGTGGGTAGGCATTTTGTGAAGTTGGGTAGGTATTATGCGGAGCTGGGTATGTATTACATGGAGCTAGCGCGCGCCATTACGGGCATGCCGGAGGTTGGGTGTATGCTTGGGCTTGGTGTACGGAAAAATGTGGTTCTTACGGAGGATAGTAGTGTTATGGTGGGCTGTGTGAGGAATATGGATAATTTGGATTGTGGGGTCTGGGTTGGTTGTTGTATGATTTTCTGGTTTTGGACCATCTGCCTGCTTCCACCGTAACGACCTCTTCTTTTTTCTTTCTCCCCAACGCACCTCCTATGCCGCTTTGACTAGCTTGGGTTGTGGCTTTGAGCGCTGAGTAGTTCAAAATTTTGTCGGACCTTAGTCCTTCTTCTATAATGAGCCCTATTTTCACCACCTCATTAAAAGATTTTCCAACCGTTGTCACCAAATGACCAAAGTAGGTTGGGTCCAATGTCTGCAAGAAATAATCCACCATTTATCCCTCTCTCATGTGAGGATCTACCCTAGCAGCTTACTCTCTCCAACGATAACTGAACTCGCAGAAAGTTTCCCCGGGTTTCTTAACTGTCCTTAGTGATGTGAGACGGTCTGGGACTATCTCAAGATTGTATTGAAAATGACTGGCGAATGCTTGGACCAGATCATCCCAAATGTACCATTTGCTAGGATCTTGCCTAGTGTACTATTCGAGCGCTGACCCACTTAAACTTTGGCCGAAATAAGCTATTAATATCTCATCTTTGCCACTTGCCCCTCTCATTTTTCTGAAAAACCCACGTAGATGCGCCATGGGATCGTCGTGCCCTGCGTATAAGTCAAATTTGGGCATTTTGAACCCTGCCGGTAACTGGGCGTCGGGAAAAGGGCACAAATATTTGTAGGCCACACTGACCTAAATGCCCAACCCACGCATAATTCTAAGGGTTTGCTCAAGGCTTCTGACCTTTCTTATCACCTCATCCTGTTCCGGAGCCTTTGCCAGCCTTTCATGCTCTGTTGGGATTTCCATGCGAGGGTTATGGGGTTCCGGTGCATTGAAGGTATGTTCCGGGGGAAAATATTGAGTATCATGAGCCGGAAATAATGGCTCGCTATTTGATCTATGTAGTGTGGATGGCGGGGGTCCTATAAAAACAAGAGTGCTTGGTGGTGGGAAATGTTGGTTAGGTGGTGGAGCTTGGGTGTCATAGGGGCTTCTCCCCTGATAATAGTGATGACCTGGTATTCTTGTTGAAAGGCCTGGGTACGGGTATTTTGGAGCATGTCCTACTGTAGGATTGACTGGTAATTCAGGGCTCTTCTGTGCTTTGTCCAAGGCTAAGTGCATCACACTCATTTCCAATCCTATCTGCTCTATTTTCTCCATGGCTTCTTTCAGTAATTGGCTGGTTGGCCTCTCTTCCTCGATGTTGTGCTCCGAAGTAGTCATGCTTAAAGGTAGAGGTCCTTTAGATCTAGTTGGATAGTGGTGTGGTGCCAGAACGTACTAACAACTGACTAGAAATATTTATGAAACAACAAACTCGTTAGTGTTAGGATTTAATAGATATGGTAAACGCACGTTGGGGATGCATTGTCTTTATGCAGTAAACCATTCCTATTATGCTATTGCTCAGACCACATGCATCATTTCGGCTTATTAATTTCAAGTGTTTCTATGCCCCTCTATTATTTCTTTCATTTTTTTTATTTATTTTCCCCTTTTTAT
Organism: Nicotiana noctiflora; assembly: GCA_032618575.1. NCBI lineage: Eukaryota > Viridiplantae > Streptophyta > Magnoliopsida > Solanales > Solanaceae > Nicotiana > Nicotiana noctiflora. The sequence continues at coordinate 85,209 of JASVEL010000920.1, forward strand.
TAAAACAGTGGTCGAATCTTATGTAGACTGCCAACTTATCATGTCTCCGCATGAATTAGACACAGCGTAGTTCGTGTAAAAAAAATTATTATTATAAAAACAAATGCTAGGAATGAACAGAGACAATAAAAAAACAAACTTTGAATAACAACAAGACATAAGAAAATTAGAACTAGACATGCTCACTGTGGGGCTTGATCGGGTTGTGTCACGACCCCAATCCCGATCGTAATGGCGCCCAACACAACTGCTAGGCAAGCCTGACCACTTACACTATCATCCCGAGCATGAAGCTCAAATCAATTACCTGGATATTATTTCAACAATAAAGCAAAACTGAATAACCACCTAAAGATCTAGGGTCACGAGTCTAGAGCCTCTAAACAAGATCAGATAACAATATCTAAACCAAATACTAACGTCTAAATAATTTATATACAAAGGAAAAATGGAATAAGAAGAGAAGCCAGGTCCTGCGAACGCCAGCAGCTACCTCAGCAACTCGGATAAATACTGATAAAAGCTGGTGTGCTCTTCTATCCCTCCTGTGAACCTGAAGTTGCACACAAAGGTGCAGGGAGTAGGGGTGAGTACTAAGTACTTAGTGAGTAATAAATATATAAAAGCAGCTGAAAGTAGGAAATCTACATAATACCACAATATGAAGCTAAACTACAGTCTGAATCTCCTACGAACTAGCATCAACAGTACAATACAGCTACCACCGAATAATTCAATAGATAAAGATGCAATGCAATGCACATAACCGCTACGACGTGTAGCCCGATCCATTTAACGTCGACGGCGCTCACTGGGGGTGTGTACAGACTCCGGAGGGGCTCCTACAGCCCAAGCGCAAATACCGTTGCGGCGTGCAGCCCGATCCTCATATCATAATAACCGCTGCGGCATGCAGCCCGATCCATCCTCAGTCTACAATAATCAGTCAAGTCACAAATAGCTCAATTACTTATTTTCCAGATTCTAGTTCATAATTTATGAAAATACTTTAACTTTTGTTTAATTCTCGCAAAACATGTGACTTAGCATTTCAATTATGTGATTTCAAAGCCAGGACTGAGATCAGTGATTAAGGAAGTATAGCTATCACATATATATACTATCCTCTAGGGATGCTACAGATCGGCACAAGGTCCCAAACAGGCTTACAACCCACAAATATGTCTAACACAGTGTATTTCCATCACTAATAGCATATTATCCATATCCGGGATGGACCAAGTCTCAATCCCCAGACAAAATCAATCCCGCACCTGCCACGGGGTGCGAGCCACGCCCTACTAGCGTCACAATGTGCTAAGCCGGGGTTTCGAACCCTCAGGCTACCATATACACAAACTACTCACCTCTAGCCGGTCGAAGACTCGTCCGCGATGCCTTTTCCTTTGAATTTCGCCTCCGCGTGTGTAGAATCTAGTCAAACCACAACAATTATACCAAATTCGAGTCAAAGAAACATAACCCAATTCAATTTATGCGAAATACGCGATAATACACCAAGTTGGTAAAAACCCGACCCCGGGCCCGCTGTCCAAAAATTTCAGAAAATTACTAATGCAATCCTCGTCTTGCCACGAGTCCGTGCATATAAAATTTATCGAAATCGGAGTTCGAATGGCCTTTCAAAACTCAAAATCTCGTTTTCAATACCTAGGCCACAATTCTTCACAATTTCTACCCAAATTCATGTAGATTGATGTTAATTCTACCATAGAATTATGTTTTTGAGTCAAGAAACTTACCTCCGATGAATACCCGATGATTTCCCAACGTTTTCCCCGTGATTTCTTCTCTCTAGGGTTCAAAATTGTGTTTTGGGTGAATGAACCCGCGACCACACTGTTCTGGATTTTAATTCACTGCCTGACCATTTAACCTTACGCGTTCGCGTGACCTCCCACGCGTTCGTGATGCCCAGCTCCAGCTTACTCTTTGCGAACGCGACGCCTCCCACGTGTTCGCGAAGAACAAATTCCCAACCGCCTAGATTTCTTCTACGCGAACGCGTCTCCCCTTCACGTGATCGCGATGGTCTCCATCTTTCTCCTACGCGAACGCGACCTCCAGGGACGCGAACGCGAAGCTTCGTCCAACCTTGCCTATGCGAACGCGACAGCCTTATCGCGAACGCGATGCCTTAGCCAGCTCTGCCTTCGCGAACGCGACCTGGGCCACGCGAACACGAATGCTTAATGCCTGCTGCAGTTTTCCCCAAGTTCTAAATGCCCGAACGATGGTCCGAATTCATCCCGAGGCCCCCGGGACCCCAACGAACACCACCAACATCCTCCTAAACACGATACGGACTTGTTCCAATCATAAAAACACCATCCTAAACATCAAAATCACCATTTTCACACGGATTCAAGCCTAAGTTTCTTCAAAACTTCCTAAACTAACATTCAATCAAAAACTCGACCAAACGACGTCCGAATGACCTGAAAATTTGCAGGCATATCCAAAATCACATAACGAAGCTACAGGAACTGTCGGAATTCCATTCCGACCCCCGGACTAAAATCTCACATACCGTCCGGTTTTCGCCAAAATTCAACCTTAGCCAATTCAAGCCTAAAACTACACCGGACCTCCGAATTCGATTCCGATTGCTCTCCTAAGTCATTAATGATCCCCCGAAACTAGTCGAATCATCATAATCCGATTCCGAGCTGTCTAACTCATCAGTCAACATTCGGTTGACTTTTCCAAACTATCCTTCTCAAAAAGAGATTTATGGCCTCATTTATATTCAAATTCTCTCCGATTTGCTTCTAACTCTCCATGCACATTTAAATTAGCATATCGAGGTATTAAATGAAGAAAACGGGCGATAACTCACGTAACGACGGGTCGGGTCGTTACATTCTCCCCAACTTAAACAAACGCTCGTCCTCGAGCGTACCCAGAGTTGTACTGGATGCAATTCAACAACTGAAATGACCTTACCAAGCACATATGCGGGGTGGTATCACGTCACCCTATCTATCATAAGTCCGATAACACAATATAGTTGAGCTTCCACAGTCCATCTGAACCATAGACCACATTGCACTTTGCGAAATCATACTCCAATTCTGAATCCCACGTCTATACTCGAGATACACATGATCCAACTGTAATAGCCCATACTCGCCACTCCGGGTGAGATCTTATGCAACAACCCAATCACTCGAGACGATGTCCTCTAATCACAATAATTTTCCCGTGATAACCAAATACTAACTGAAAAACCTTTTTTAATTAGCTAAAGTCTTATTCCAACACCTTCATATAGTGCACACGGCAACCGAACACGCGATATATCGAATCCATCTCTCAGGTCATCCATTCGTGGATTCATCCCTCTTTTAACTGATACCACCATAGATTTCGGAGCCAAACCTCGATATTACCTTTCTAACCAGCTTAAACCACATATGCCTGCACTCATTACTGGCTCCAACGATCATTTTGATTATAACACACCGCACGGG
>JASVEL010000921.1:0-46055 GCA_032618575.1 Nicotiana noctiflora
GGCCTTGCGATTAGTGTAACTATTGGGCGAGGCGCACCTTTATTTCAAATCTAAAGTGAGCTACATCCCACTGTATTTATTTAGGAGCTGATTCCGAACTATTTAAAACTTGTTACGAGCCGCACCACATGAGATGCACCTGCGGTTCCTGACACGCTTTATTTACTCTTGTTTGAAATTGGGGTCGGGTCGCATGAAATGCACCCCCGACTCCTTTAACCTAATTACGTCATTCAGTGTGACAACTCACTAATTCCTACAATATGACAAAATCCTACTCAACCATAACCAATTCAGCAACCGTACGGTTAGTTAGTTAAGTGAGGAGATTTGAGTCTAGGGTGGCCTATTATATGGGAAGAACTTACTTCGAATCCAACTAATCCTCAAAGAGCCACTATCGTATATTTTCGCAAGTTCAAGATGTCATTATTCACGGGTGTTCAAATTACCTTATATTTTCTACTTAAACAAATGGCTAATCTCACGTTTTACATGGGGCCTAGTATTAACAGATTTGAGATTAAGCACATGAATGGTGAATATAGGGCACAGCTATAGCAGAGTGATTCAGGTTTACCTACACATCTAATGATAATGTATCTTTGATCTAGATACATTTTTCATAACCAAAGCTAGCAATACAAACTTAATTAAAGAATAACAGAACGTAACAAACACAAGAACTTTGGACGACTACATGATTCGACGGACTTTAAACATAAGCTTCAGGCTTCATTCTTTTCGAACCAAGGAACTACAATAACAGAGATGTGTACCTGGAATGCGGAAGAATAAAGAAGAGTGAGCGATGGCAATGCAGCAAAGTAATAGTAGGTGAACCAGCAGCAATGGCAGGAGAACAAAAAGAAACAGTAGCAGTAGCCCCAACAAGTAATCAACACAGAAGTATCAAAGGTAATCAATCCCCCACAGCACTTAACACCCAAATCACAACCCAACAGTAATAGCCAAACAAAAGTCCCAACAGCAGGCCACAATGAGCAACACAATGATCAATCAACAGCAGCAACACAATAGACCAGACCAGCAGCAACACTCAACACAGCAGCAACAACAAACAACACAGACCAGCAGCAACACTCAACCACTGAACACAGCTAAAACAGTAGCACAGCACCACCACCAACACAAGAACAACAGCAACCAAACGACCACTACAACCAATAGCAAAGCACAACCACAGCAGTAGCCAAAGAATGACAAACAGGATTGCAGCAACCAACAAACGAAACAGTAACAAAAAGCCAATGAAACAGTAACTTGTCTATCCTTCTTGTTCTCGCTGTATTTTTGGTTTCAATATCGTTTCTCCCCCTGTTTTTCTTAACTCCCAGCTCTCTCTATCTATCTCTTTTATGTGTGTGTCTGTCTATTTGAATCCTTACTGTCTGTGAATGACTATATGCTTTTCAATATCTCTCTATGTGTTTTCGAACTATATTCTTGCTGTGTGTATCTCTATCCCAAAGTCCCTGATAAAAAAAACCTCCCTATATGAATGCCTAAGCCTCTCCTTATATAGATTTTTTTCATCCAGCTCCTAGTGGTACTCCCCTTAAACTGAATCCCCAACCCATCATATTCCCTGCAACCTCCACTATCCAGTGTCCAGGTATGGACTACAGCATAAAAATAATGCTGGTGGCAGGACATCAGTGGGATACCCTGCTGTACAGGTTCCACTAGCCCTTTTATGGGCAAGTGATTAAACAATTAACCTTAATCAAATCCTAACAATTGTATCCAACTAACTCCTAATCCAGAATTAAACAAACAACAAAGCCTAAACTTATGCATTGCATACGGGCAGGCCAGAGCATGAACAAAACATACAAACAAATTAATTTGTTGATGACATTAAACAAACTAGGCATACAAAGCTATTGCAGCATTGAATTTAAACAAGAATTGGCAAAAGAATGGGAATCGACCAAATAAAAGGTCTGTTGAGAAGGGTAGAAGAATGCTAAGAATTTCTGAAGCTAAACATAAATACACACACGGATTACAACCAACAATCGTAAAGGACACGAATTACCTCAAAGAAATATGCCGACCCAAGCTTCGAACTTTGGTTTGGAACTATTGAAGCCAAACGGGCTTTAATCGAGATGTTCTCGATTGAGAACACCTAGACTAAAGTCCCTTGGACTTCAATTACGATTAATTCGGCTCGAATTGGACCTCTTCAAAAATTAGGGTTCTTGAGACTCGATTTGGGGTTTGGGTAGTTCGGGCTTGATTCGAACCAAGCCAGGGTTAGTAGGGGTGTGAGGGTGGTCTGGAGGGGCTAGGGTATGAGTTTGGGGCGATTTGGCGTTGGCTCGAGTTTGACTCGAATCTTCAAATGAAGATTCGAGGAGCTCCGGAGTGATTCGAGGTAAATGAAGGCTGGATTCGTAATGGGGGAGGTGAGGGGAGTATCTGGTGTTAAGATGGTGGCCGTTGGCCTACCGGAACCGCCGTGAGGCGATTTCCGGCAGGCGGTGTGCGGCGGAGGCACGGCGAGGTTAAAAGTCTCTAAGAGAGACGATATGTCTGAGGGGGGGGGGTCTGGCTTGGGGAGGCGGGGTGCGTTTGTTAGATTATATATGATTTAAGAGGTTAAATCCTGATCGTTGGATCAAACTTGATCAACGACCAGGATCTCCTCCCATAACCAAACGGTGTCGTTTGGTTAAATTAACGGCCTGGGTGTATCTGGGATTTATCGATTAATCTGGGTCGTTGGATAATAAAATCCAACGGTCCAGATCAAACGTTACATTAAGCTGATGCTGGGGTGAATATTGGGCTGGACGGATGAGGGTTTGGGCCAGTGTTTTGGACTAAAACATGGCCCAAGTCTGCTCTTCATACTACATTCCATGATGTATTATATGTATATGTGTATATATATATATATATATATATATATATATATATATATATATATATATATATATATATATATATATATATATATATATATACATATATACTAACCTATAACACAACTATTTTTTACTACAATTATCCCACATAATTACATATCACTTGAAAAATGTAAATCACATAATTTTGATATCAAACACTAAAAATGCAAAACCTAATGTATATTTTTTTTGTATTTTATTAATTTAAATAAATAAACATGCACACAAAAATGTAAATTTAAGATAAAATAACACAAAATCACAAAAATCATGCCCAACACGAAACTATTTTTATTTTGAATTTTCTGGGAGTACTTCTCAGGTAAGGCAAAAATCACGTGCTCACAAATATCACTCCGGGTCTTTGGGAATCGAACCCACAGCCCTAGGATCTCCGGGAATTGAACCCGCAGTCCACTAACACATCAAATAAGGAAAAACTCACAGAGAAAAGATAATATGTTTAACTACTACTTCACCGAAACTAGTGCCAACAATTTATCAAGAAGTTCAAGTAAGTCAACTAGGCAATTAAACATGTTAAATCCTAGCTAGTCATGCTTTTCTAACTAGTACCGGGTAAAGTAATGCTTTATCAGCTAAGAGCAGAAATATCACTAATTGGACAATTCAAGTAAAGTGTGTGTTACAACAACCAACGCATGTACACGCCCGTCACCTCGCGTACAAGGCATTTAAGCTATCACATAATATCATAGGGGTGAAAGTGTGACGACCCGGCCCGTCTTCACGGGAATTACCACCCTGTTATCTTATATTTATGTGATTTATGATTTCATATCGGTGTTAGAGTCTATCGGGGGAGTTAGGAGTGAATTGGATTGAAAATGAAGCAAATAGCATGCTTGAAGGAAGCTTGAATATGGAAAGTCAACATAGAGTTGACTGTTGAGTTAGAGTGCTCGGAATCGGGTTCTGATGATTCTACTAGTTTCGGGGGATCAATTATGACTTAGGAGAGCAATCGAAATGGAATTTGGAAGTCCGGTGTAGTTTTAGGCTTGAATTGGCGAAGGTTGAATTTTGGCGAAAACCGGACGGTAGGCGAGATTTTGATCCGGGGGTCGGAATGGAATTCCGACAATTTCTGTAGCTTCGTCATGTGATTTTGGATATGTTCGCAAATGTTTAGGTTATTCGTACGTCGTTTGTTCGGGTTTTTGATCGAATTTTAGTTTCGGAAAGTTTTAAGGAATTTAGGCTTGAATCCGTGTGTAATTGGTGATTTTGATGTTTAGGATGGTGTTTTTATGATTGGAACAAGTTCGTATTGTGTTTGGAGTATGTTGGTGGTTTTCGTTGGGGTCCCGGGAGCCTCGGGATTAATTCGGGGGTCCAAACGGACCATTTTGTGCAAAATGCACTGCTGTTTCTGCTGCAATAAGTACAGAGGATTTTTGTGCTTCGCGATCGTGAAGCTTTGAATGCGATCACGTAAGAGGAGAATTGAGAGCTCTGCGATCGCGAGGAAGAGTATGCGATTGTGTGAGGTTATGACGGGATGCATCGCGATCGCGATGTCTTGTGTGCGATCGCGTAGGTCTGGGACTTAAAGCAGTGCGATCGCTGGTGTATTCACGCGATCGCGTAGTGTTGAGGCCTAAAGCAGTGCGATCGCGTAAGGTATGTTGCGATCGCGTAGAGTAATTTTGGAGCCTGGTGAATTTGTTCATCGCGATCGCAAGGCTATGGCTGCGATCGCAGAGGGTCGCCTGTCAGTCAGCATATTAACAGAACAGAAGCATGTCGCGGGTTTCATACCCCAAAACACAATTTTGAGCCATAGAGAGGAGAAATCACGTGAGATTGCTGGGAAATCATCGGGTGTTCGTCGGAGGTAAGTTTTATGGCTTAATTACATCATTTTATCATGAAATCCTTGGTTAATTCTCTGTAAATGGAAGATTAAAGGTGAGTTTTGACCCTAGGCCTAAATTGTAGAAAAACAAGAATTTGAGTGGGCAAATGGGGTCTGAATTTGGTAAATTTAATATGCCTAGACTCGTATAGAGATGAGGGTTCTGAATATGTAACTTTCGTAATTTTTCGAGAAGTGTACCGAAAGTCGGGTTTTGACAACTTTGGGAATTTTGATGTAAATTGTGTGGTATTGATTGGGTGTCGTCCCATTGGCCTAATTTGTTGTGTTTCTACTGTATTTGATCAGATTCTACACGTGCGGAGCTTGATTCTCGTGGCAAGGGCATCGCGGAGTAGTCGTCGCGCTGTATTGAGGTGAGTAATAGATGTGGGTGGTGACCAGCGGGTTCGAAACCCCGGTACACCACTTTGTGACGCTGTATAGCGGCGAGACACGTACTCTCTTGGGAGTGCGTGGTCGATTATGATTTGAGGACTATGGCTTAGTCCGACATGTTGATACTGTGATATGATATTGGCTACTCTTGAGCCGTTGAACCTCCTTCTCGGATGGTTGCATACTATAATGTGATATTGGCTACTCTTGAGCCGTTGAACCTCCTTCTGGGATGGTTGCATACTATATTGTGATATTGGCTATTCTTGAGCCGTTGAACCTCCTTCTCGGATGGTTGAGTATACTTGTGGGCTGCGATCCAGTCATTGGATCCCGCGAGGATCGATATCATTGTCTTGTGATATAGACATGCTAGTTTACTACCAGTCCATAGCTATTTACTGTTATCATGTTATTTCTAACCTCTGGAACTTGGTAGTACTGTTTTTAACTGAAAAATAATAAAAGAGTTTTCAAAACTACTCTGGAGCCTGCGAGGCTGTAATTGCATTTTAGCTGACTGGTAGTGGGTCGGGCTGCGCGCCGCAGCGGTATATATAGTGGATCGGGCTGCGCGCCGCAGTGTATATTCATGATATTGTGCTTGGGCTGTAGGAGCCCCTCCGGAGTCTGAACCCCCACAGTGAGCACGGGTACCCAAATTGGATCGGGCTACGCGCCGTAACGGTCATTTCATGCATCATTTTAGCTACACCTGCTAGCTGTTATATATACTTGTTGTTGATACTTGTTGGTACAGGTACAGTTGATATTGATTCTGGTACAGGGGATTTTATTACAGCCTTACATAGTGCTTTATTGCGGATTTCTTATCTATGCTGTCTTACCCCTGTTTATTACCACTGAGTCTGGTAGTACTCATTTTACTCCCTGCACCTTGTGTGCAGATCCAGGTACCTCTCAGCAGTGATCCGGTAGCTGTTCGAGGCGACTCCTGTAGGATATTCGAGGTAGTTGCAGAGCCCGCAGGACCCGATATTCCTTCCTACTGTCTTTTGATTCTGTATTGATATTTCTTTCCGCACTTGGTATCTTGTAAACCATTATTACACTTATGTTCTTTTAGAGGCTCTTGACTCTTGACCCTTCGGTCTATGGGAGTTGTACTGTTTGGGGCTTGACCCCCGTATTGGTATTTCTGTCTTCATCGACTTATTTTGTTATGCTTAAATTGGGTAAAGTGAGCTCCTAGCTCCATAAATGTTGTTGATTGGTTGGGCTGGCCTAGCAGTGTGCTGGGCGCCATCATGACCGAATTTGGGGTCATGACAAGTTGGTATCAGAGCCTAGGTTTACTAGGCCTCATGAGTCCTGAGCCGGTTAGTAGAGTCTTGTAGATTGGTACGGGGACGCCTGTACTTATCCTCGGGAGGCTGCGAACCTTTAGGAAACACTTCACATTTCTTGGAATTCTTATCGTTCGTACTTGATTCAGCTTGAGATATACATTTTTGAAATTCCTTCCGCACGTCTGTGTATGCATCGAGCGCTCAGTAATATAAATTGCCTTATGGCTTGTGATTTCCCCGAACGAGGGGCGAGATATAATCTTTGTGAGTTCATGTTGGGCCAGTCGGGATGACTTGAGGCTGGACCTTGTCTATGACTTGAGCATCGAGGAGCTAATTTTGTGAGTGGTGGCAATAGATAATGTGCTGAGGGTTTGAAACCCCGTATTTGCACTATACAATGCTATGCTAAGATGATACATGCGTCATGTGACGAGCGTGGTGGTATTGTGACTGGGGATTTGGACTTGCTCCTTCCCGATTGATAGATTACAGTGTATAATGACTGAAGCTGGGCTTATATCTATGTATTTGGGCTAGTAGCCATGTTTGGGGCCTTGTGCCGATCTGTAGAGTATTAGGGAGGCTTACTAATGGATGAGCTGTTAATTGTTCGACTCTTATCTAATCTGTTGTGTAGCCCCGAGCTACGGGCGTGGTGAACATTTACCATATCTTTTAATTGGAAAGTAAAGTGCCTTATGTGTAGTGGAACAAGTTCAAACTCAGGAAGACTACAGTGATTATGCTATGTGTATCCGGTGGAAGGTATTGTACTAAAATGCTAAATTGAGGCAAAATAGGTGGGATGATTCTCACGTGTAATTGAAAGGTATTTGATATGTTTTATGATTCGAGCAGGTGCAGCGCATGTTCATGTAACAATTTTGATAATATGATTTGTGTATTATTGAGACTAATGTTGTCGATATGCATTGTGATGTCTCGTCGAGTTGTGAATGTATTGCTAGGATGGTTTTGGTGATTCTCTGGCAGGTGGATAGGCCAATTTACAAAGGAAACTCTGTCGAAATTTTGGAAAAATTTGGGACTTAGAAAAGATTTTTGTCACCTAAAGAGTGGGCGTAACGGTTGTGTGTGAATGAATGCAAGAATTGCAAAAAAGGTTAGTATTTCTGATGATTCTAATCTCCGCCGAAGCTTGTAAATGACTTGAGTTTAATCTAACTAGAACCTTCTGGTATCATTTGAGTAAGAATGCTATGAGTGGCAAAAAGTGCTTTGATGTATGGCTCCGAGCTAAGTTGGGGAGGTTGTTATTGATTAACTGATTGCACTGTTGTGTGCTGTGTTGGCTCAGTCACTAGGTATGTTGGAAAATTTTGATAAAGGTTGTGGTGCTTGGTCTGAGTGTGGTGAGTTTGGCCACATGAGGAGACAGTGCCCTCGACTTCGTAGGGACAGGACTCAGCAGAGGGATCAACCCTCATCTTCAGCACCATCTCAGGCTAGTAGAGGTGGAGGTCAGTCTTCTCGTGGTCGCCCCAAAGGCGAGGAGAGATCTAGTGGAGGCCAGGCACAATTCTATGCACTCCCTGATAGGCGTGATGCAGTTGCCTCCGATGCAGTGATTACAGGTATCATTTCTGTCTGTCATAGAGACGCCTCTGTTTTATTTGATTTAGGGTCCACATATTCATACATGTCTTCTTATTTTACACATCATTTGGGTGCGACTCGTGGTAGTCTTGATTTACCTGTTCATGAATCCACCGCTGTGGATGATACGATTGTTGTGGATCATGTCTATAGATCATGTGTTATTTCTATTGGGGTCTGGCGACCCAGGCAGATCTGTTATTGTTGGGGATGGTGGACTTTGATGTGATACTGGGTATAGACTGGTTGTCTCCGTACCATGCTATATTGGACTGTCATGCTAAGACAATTACGTTGGCTATTCTTGGTATTTCTCAGATTGAGTGGCGTGGTTTGACTTAAAGTCACTGCCAGGCCAATTAACTCTACGCGATCGCAGCACAGGGCTTGCGATCGCGATGCACAAATCCTGGGCGGCCTCTTTTTCCTCTACGCGATCGCGTGGTCCTGGACGCGATCGCAGTGAACAACATAGCGACCATACGCGATCGCAATGATACGAACGCGATCGCGAAGAACAAACTCGGCCGGCTCCCCAAACTACCCTACGCGGTTGCATACTACCTCACGCGATCGCGATGCTTCGACTTCCAGACTTATGCGATCGCACGCCTCACCTCACGATCGCAGAGCTCCGGGCTTTTCCATTACATGATCGCATCCTAGGCATCGCGATCGCGATGCATTACCACCACACCTTACGCGATCGCATGGCCATCTCCGCGATCGCGGAGAGCAAAATTGCTCTGCAATTATTGCAGCAGAAACAGCAGTGCCTTTGGCACAAATTGGTCCGTTTGGACCCCCGAATTCATCCCGAGGCTCCCGGGACCCCAACGAAAACCACCAACATACTCCAAAACACGATACGAACTTGTTCCAATCATAAAAACACCATCCTAAACATCAAAATCACCAGTTACACACGGATTCAAGCCTAAGTTTCTTAAAACTTTCCAAATTGCACATTCGATCTAAAACCCGACCAAACGACGTCCGAATGACCTGAAAATTTGCGAACATATCCAAAATCACGTAACAAAGCTACAGAAATTGTTGGCATTCCATTCCGACCCCCGATCAAAATCTCACCTATCGTTCGAATTCGCCGAAATTTCAAACTTCGGCATTTCAAGCCTAATTGAGCTACGGACCACCAAAATACATTCCGAACGCGCTCCCAACCCCAAAATCACCTAACGGAGCTAATGGAACCATCGGATTTCCGTTCCGAGGTCGTCTTAACACTGTTCTGGCTACGGACCATTTCCTAACTTTGAAGCTCTCATTTAGGGACTAAGTGTCCCAAAATGCTCCAAATTTCAGAACCGACTCTCCCGGCAAACCACAATAGCAGAAATGAACTTAGGGAAACAGTTAAATTAGGGATTGGGGCGTAATTTTCTAAAACGACCGGCCGGGTCGTTACATCTTCCCACACTTAAAAGATTCGTTCGTCCTCGAACGAGTATAGAAAACATACCTGGAGTGGTGAAAAGATGAGGGTACTGGCTGCGCATATCCTACTCGGTATCCCAAGTCGCCTCCTCGACCGGCTGACCCTGCCACTGAACCTTTCCTGAAACGATGTTCTTTGACCTTAGCTTCCTGACTTGCCTGTCTAGAATGGCCACTGGCCTCTCAACGTAAGACAGATCCTCGTCTAGCTGAACATAAGTGAAACCCAACACATGCGATGGGTCACCATGGTATCTCCGGAGCATAGAGACATAAAACACGGGATGGACCCCGGCTAGGCTGGGAGGTAAGGCCAACTCATAAGCAAACTTCCCAACACGCCTCAAAATATCAAAAGGGCCATTGAATCTAGGACTCAGCTGAGCACATTAGCCTGATATAATCCGAAGATATTCCCTCTTGTTCAAACAATTAAGTCTTAGAGCCTAATTCTAACATCCGAAATTCTATGTCAGGCTTGTTTTCATCAAGAGATCACTCAATATTCCTCAAACGCCGTCCTCAAACATGACTGCATAACCTTGTTGGATTCTTACCTTGCAACACAAAATCCACAGGACCACGATAATATTTTATGATCAAATTAGACAAAAAATTCAACGAATCACATGCTCCCATTGTACCTCACGATCTACATAGGTCTCGTTCTAACTTTTACAATACTGACACGACGGAAGAGATGTGCCGGTATTCATAACCAACTACTGAATCAACAATTCATTGGGTCTATACTCCTGACAAGATCCATTACCTTGTCCTAAACCAGAGGATGATCCTTTCCTCTATAATATACTTCATATAATCAGTTTGCACTAACCCCAAATCACATAATCTCATCTCACCCAGTACGAACTGCTCAGGCGATAAGCCACATCAAACATAATCAAAAGTCCCACAAGATGACACAATGTGCTGGTAGGCTATTAATTCGTACGTGGTACAAAAGGAAGGCGAACACTAGAGAGAACTATTCAACTCTCACACTAACATGGACCTCCTCAGAAAAATAGGAAACGGAACACATAAAAGCAATTATAGATACTGAAATAAACATCACACTGTTGCGGCGTTCAACCTGATCCCAACAATATACCCGCGGTGGCGTGCCACCTGATCCCAACAATATAACCATGGCGGTGTGCCACCCGATCCAAATAATATAGAACTCACACAAGGAGTCATATGTCGAGCTGGATAGCACATCACATCAAAATACTGATTATCGATCATAAGCACACTAAGGTGCAAGATATCAGTCACAAGGAAACATATAGCGCCATAGGCTACAAACTCAAGCACAACTGAGGTGCGATATATGATCTGAGTCTCAAGAGCCATCATGCTCATATAACATCACCGCTGAGCGGAACCTCAACATATAAGGAATTTACCAAGCCGTCTAACAACTTATACGGCGCAATATATCTTTACATGAGTTAACTAACCGCGAAATAGGACCGCGACTACCCCTCCATAAAGGGCGCATTACTAGAAGAAACACAACCGGCATGACGGAAGGCTCACTTCAACATTTAAATCTATCCATCGACCTTAAGTCTATCCTGATCGTGCCAAGCTAAGTCAATAACATTTCACAGGTCTATATCCCAATAAGCAGAGTGCCCTCCAGGCATAAATTCTCAAATGGATGATATCACCAAAATCCTCATACTTGGTTTAAATTTCTGACCAATCAAGTGACTACATGTCACACCTATACAATCTTCTTGTGGGACAAGCTCCCACCATCTTCCAAATAATTAAACGGGCCTGCACATTTAACCCACCGGCTGCACTAACACTGAAAAGCGATCAGGAGTCCCTAACCGGGATGCAAAGCCTTTCCCACAGAACACTGATCTCAAGTGATACTGACGTTAATACCCATCTTACTCAAACACTGAAACTCCTTTCCTGCTCATCCGAGCTTTTTATATCACATTCATTGACCAAACTGCGACCTTGGTCCTTACTTCAAATTCCATACCACTCACTGCACCCCACGTGCTGATATACGATAGACACGATTTCCATCACAACTCTAGAACTGACGATAGGCTAATACTCCATCACATAAGACTTTCCATTTAACTTATTTCAGGAGAACTATAGCAACACACATGCGAGTTCTCATAACCGTTGAATATGCGAATCTCTAAGTAGTGGTCCAAGCCACCATAACCCTTTTCGAGGTCCGCCTACTCATAACAGGCCCTAATAGAAGAATACTTCAGAATAACATCAATCACTGCGGCCGACAAGTCTCAAATGCACCACCACAAATCACATGCATAATTCGATCATGTTGCATGAATCGATCATTGACACCAATACGCCAACTCAACTATGGCTGATCAATCTACTTCCTTCCAGGTTATCCTTGATTGCCTTAGAAATGTTAATATATTCTTGCAATACCTAACTTATTCCAACCGCACTTACCCCGAGTGACCTTAAATCATGAGGCCATGCTATCTCAAGAACGACGACCATTTCATGTCTCTCAATCACTACACCACAAGTCGAAACATCATAGATCGTTTTGTGCCTTTCTTCATAAGTTGCTTCAAAGCTTGATCCTCAACTGTACTTATAGACTTAGAATTATCAGGCACCACACTTTTCCTCTTGAATTCACTAGGACCGCTATTGAGATCCATCCGGCCCTGACTTTCCCTAGTACGCAATCAACTCTATTGAATTTTATAACATATGAATACCCTCTCGATAAAGCCCCCAGCGAAACCACTTCCCGCGAAGCCTGCACGTATACGAGGCATAAATCATGAATCTTTCCTCAAGTTTGAACACGAGGCAGTAAGGCTAACCATAACATGCATTCAACAATTCATATACTCAAATTACCACTCATTACCCTTTTCCGTGGCTACAATAACAAAATAATACGCTAGTATCCAGAATTCACATAGGTAATTAACCATGCGACCCAATATTAAACGGTGGGACTCTCCCACTTAGCCCAAAGCCACTTATTACACGACTCTCGAACACATTAGAACCATTCTCTCAAGTCATTTACTATTATTCAACTGCAACTCACTTGATCCAACGAATATAACCACATGTGCTCTATTAGCACTCTAACACCATAGGGTATGACCTCATCCCAATACAACCAAACATCTTCTCGCTCCATGCATCGAGCATTATTTACCGACGACATCTTAAAACATACTATGATTATCACACGCCTACGAAGCACCATGTTGCCTTCACCGAAATCTTCCCTGCTGATAATGAAAGGTAGAATTTATTAGTGATACAGGAACATCAAAAGTCCCAACATCATACCATACGAGCCTCAACTCTTGCCCATCCGCAAGTTTCAAAGAACCTTTTGAATAGCACCTAGATACATCGTAGGCCAAATCTGATATGACACATGACCCATAATTTGATCGTTGATAGTCAAATTTTTTCACTTGACACAAAGCTTAAGATACATCTTGCTAATCCATGATACTAGCCTTTAACATTCGTACGTCTTCATCATAAGACAAGCCAAAGACATTCGTTTGGTGCATGTCCTTCTTAAGACTCATTTCCCCCCAGTATCAGTTAAACTCATTTCCCCCCAGTATCTTTGCTGGCTGAATCCTTCGCTAAATAGATATCTCATATGAACCATATAGTTTTTATTACCACTAACTATCTTTAGATCTACATCTACCTTATGATTCTACCATTACTGTGACGATTAGGCAGTTAAGTAAACCTTCTCAAGACCGTACTTATCAACCGAATGTCAGAACCTAGTGCACCCTCATGTGCACAATTGAAGATCTCTCAATTCTCTTGCATTATCGATATGGATGACACACGGTAACAATAGTTGAGTAAATTCTTGACTCTCTTGAAATCCCTCTGCAGCATCACGAACCGTCGGCGCATACTTGATACCGAGTGCGCAATTTCAATACACGAGTGGATGCAAAAGAACATATGACATAGGCTCCAACTGAATAAATGGCGCACGATAAGGAATTCAAAGAATTGAAGAGTTTCCTAAACAGTTACATAGCCCCTTGTAGATAAATACAGACATCTCCGTATCGATCAACGAGAATCTAAGTAACCGGTCTATGTCCCGTGACTCCTACGAACCTAGAGCTCTGATACCAACTTGTCACGACCCTAGTTCACTAATTGTGAACATGTCATGACGGCACCCAGTCCCCACGACTAGGTAAGCCTAACACGTTGCAGAATATACCAGTTTATGAACATTAAATAAGAAATAGTAGAAATAATAGCATAAAAAGATATGTAATTCGTGCCGCTTGGCACATACACCCGTCAAACACACTGTATAAAACAACACCAAGACTCGGAATCCCACGGGCAACACATACTAAAAGAGAGTATACAACTGTGGCTCTATGTGTAAGGAGTATCTAACAACGAAATGAAGGAAAACATCTACTAAGGCCCCCGGATCCGCGGACGTAGCAGACCATACCTCGAGGTCTCCCAAAGTGCTGCTGAATCACCAGGTATGTGCCTGACCTAATGTACCTGGATGCACAACAAAAGTGTGCAGAAGAGTAGCATGAGTACACCACGGTGGTACTCAGTAAGTGCCAAGCCTAACCTCGATGGAGTAGTGACGAGGAAGGTCAGGGCCCTATTGAGAGGAAACAATAACAAAATGATAGTAACAATAATAAGCAGTTTAAAGGATAATAATTATGAAATAACAACAATGAAGAGATTGCTACAACCGTCTACAATTAAGCTAACAACAAGTAACAAAACTCAAATACAAGTCCAGGACCTGTGGCAATTAAACCCACAGTCCCACTGACAGTACCCATGAGTCTCCGGGAATCGAACCTGCAGCCCATGTCTCAATAAATCTCAGGATCTCCGGGAATCAAACCCGCAGTCCACATCTCAATAACATCAGGATCTCCGGGAATCGAACCCGTAGTCCACATCTCAATATGATATCAATAGCTCAGGATCTCCGAGAATCAAACTCGCAGTCCATATTTCAATAACTCAGGATCTCCGGGAATCGAACCCGCAGTCCACATCTCAGTAACTCCGGATCTCCGGGAATCGAACCCGCAGTCCGCAAACAATATCACTCCGGGTCTCTGGGAATCGAATCCACAGCCCTGGGATCTCCGAGAATTGAACCTGCAGTCCACTAACACATCAAATAAGGAAAAACTCACAGAGAGAAGATAATATGTTTAACTACAACTTCACTGAAATTAGTGCCAACAATTTATCAAGAAGTTCAAGTAAGTCAACTAGGCAATTAAACATGTTAAATCCTAGCTAGTCATGCTTTTCTAACTAGTACCGGGTAAAGTAACGCTTTATCAGCTAAGAGCAGAAATATCACTAATCGGAAAATTCAAGTAAAGTGTGTGTTACAACAACTAGTGCATGTACACGCCCGTCACCTCACGTACAAGGCATTAAAGCTATCACATAATATCCTAGGGGTGAAAGTTCCCCCACACGAGGTTAGACAAGCCACTTACCTCAATTCTGGTACAAAACCGCTAAGAAATAACCCTCTTGCCGCGAATGTCGGCCTCCACAAGTGTAGTATCCGATAAAAATCAATAGAATCACATCAAAATAGGCCAATTGGGCATTACCCAATCAAAACAACTCAAAATACACCAAAACCCCCAAGTTGCCAAAACCCGACTTTCGGTACGCTTATCGAAAAATCACGAAAGTTATATATTCGGGTTCCTTATCTCAATACGAGTCCGTGCATATAAAATTTATCGAAATCGGACTCTGTTTACCCATTCAAATCAAAGGTTTTCTAAAATTTAGGCCTAGGGCTCAAACCCACCTTAAATCTTCCATTTTCAGTGAAATAATCAAGGCTTTCATGATAAACTAACGAATTAAGGTCAAGAAACTTGCCCCCGATGATTTCCCGATGATATCCCAGCGTTTCCCTTCAATTTCCTCTCTTGGAGCTCAACAATGGCGGTTTTTGTGTGTTAGGCCGCGACTGAAATGTTTCTGGACTTAAAGTCACTACCAGGCCAATTAACTCTACGCGATCGCAGCACTGGGCTTGCGATCGCGATGCACAAATCCTGGGCGGCCTACTTTTCCTCTACGCGATCGCGTGGTCCTGGACGCGATCGCAGTGAACAACATAGCGACCCTACGCGATCGCAATGATACGAATGCGATCGCGAAGAACAAACTCGATCGGCTGCCCAAACTACCCTACGCGGTCGCATACTACCTCATGCGATCGCGATGCATCGACTTCCAGACTTACGCGATTGTACGCCTCACCTCGCGATCGTAGAGCTCCGGGCTTTTCCATTACGCGATCACATCCTAGGCATTGCGATCGCAATGCATTACCACCACACCTTACGCGATCGCATGGCCATCTCCGTGATCGTGGAGAGCGAAATTGCTCTGCAATTATTGCAGCAGAAACAGCAGTGCCTTTGGCACAAATTGGTCCGTTTGGACCCCTGAATTCATCCCGAGGCTCCCGGGACCCCAACGAAAACTACCAACATACTCCAAAACAAGATACGAACTTGTTCCAATCATAAAAACACCATCCTAAACATCAAAATCACCAATTACACACGGATTCAAGCCTAAGTTTCTTAAAACTTTTTGAATTGCACATTCAATCTAAAACCCGACCAAACGACGTCCGAATTACCTGAAAATTTGCGAACATATCCAAAATCACATAACGAAGCTACAGAAATTGTTGGAATTCCATTCCGACCCCCGGATCAAAATCTCAGCTATCGTTCGGATTCGCCGAAATTTCAAACTTTGGCATTTCAAGTCTAATTAAGCTACGGACCTCCAAAATACATTCCGAACGCGCACCCAACCCCGAAATCACCTAATAGAGCTAATGGAACCATCGGATTTCTGTTCCATGGTCGTCTTAACACTATTCCAGCTACAACCCATTTCCTAACTTTAAAGCTCTCATTTAGGGACTAAGTGTCCCAAAATGCTCCAAATTTCACAACCGACTCTCCCGGCAAACCACAATAGAAGAAATGAACTTAGGGGAACAGTTAAATTGGGGATTGGGGCGTAATTTTCTAAAACGACCGGCCGGGTCGTTACATTAAACCAATAATCTTTACTTCAACAATATTTATATTACCGGTGTAAAAACCAATAGATGGCAATAAATCAACAATTTATCTCTGTTACCGGTGTAACACCAATAACTCTTTAATCAATAATCTATATGTATTTTACCGGTATAAAACCAATGCATGACAATAAATCAACGATATATCCCCGTTACCGGTGTAACACCAATAAATCAACACTTCATATATGTACTTTACCGAGATAAGACCAATAAATGATAATGAATCAACAATTTATCTCTGTTACCGGTGTAACACCAATAACTCCGTAATCAATAATCTATATGTATTTTACCGGTATAAAACCAATAATAATTTCCATAAAAACAATTTATCTCTGTTACCGGCATATAGCCTTTTTGAAGGAAACTTGAATATGGAAAGTCAACCTGGAGTTGACTATTATGTTAGAGGGCTCGGAATCGGATTCTGATGATTCGGTTAGTTCCGGGAGGTGATTTGGGACTTCGGGGAGCAATCGGAATTGAATTTGGAGGCCCGTTGTAGAAATAGGCTTGAATTGGCTAAGGTTGAACTTTGGCGAAATCCGAACGGTAGGTGAGATTTTGATCCGGAGGTCGGAATGGAATTCCGACAGTTGCAAGTAGCTCCGTTAGGTGATTTTGGATGTGCCTGCAAAATTTCAGGTCATTCGGACGTCATTTGGTCGGGTTCTTGATGGAACGTGTAATTCGGAAGTTTTGAAGAAACTTAGGCTTGAATCCGTGTGTAATTGGTCATTTTGATGTTTAGAATGGTGTTTTTCTGATTGGAACAAGTTCGTATCGTGTTTTGGGGTATGTTGGTGGTTTTCATTGGGGTCCCGGGGGCCTCGGGGTGTTTTCGGGTGGCTAAACGGGAGAAAATGTGGAAAATTGCAGGGAAGTGTTCTGGTTCTATTGTTTTCGCTCCTGCGGAAATGGGGGCGCAGGAGCGAGTCCGCAGGAGCGGACGAGGGGGTGCAGGAGTGCTTGTCTTCGCAGAAGCGGAAAAATGTCCGATGAGGCGGCGTCGTAGGAGCGAGGTTGAGACCGCAGAAGCGGTTAAGGGACGAGATGGGGAAATCTGTAGAAGCGGATTGGTGATCGGATAGGCAAGTCTGCAGGAGCGGACTCTTGTCCGCAGAAGCGGGAAAGGCCGCAGGGGCGGAGGAATTTATGTAGGGGCGGACCCGCATGAGCGGTCCTTGGATCGCAGGTGCGGAAATGGCCAAATAGGCCTAGGTTCGCAGAAGCGACCAATTGGTCGCAGGGGCGGAAAATGGTCCGCAGAAGCGAAAATCGCAGTGAATTAATTGTATCAGAAGTTAGAAAATTTCAGAAACATTTCACACATTTGGGTCTCGGCTTGAGGAGGCGATTTGGGCGATTTTGAAGAGAAACTCAAGGGAAATCATCAGGTAATCAACGATGGACTTAAACTATGATTAGTATTGATAATATTATGCAATTATATCATGAAAATGGAGGAATTTGGGGTGATTCATGGAAGATTTAACCCTAGGCTTGAATTTTAGAAAATCAAGGTTTTGAATGGGCAAATGGAGTCCGAATTTGGTAAAATTGATATGTTTAGACTCGTATCGAGATGAGGGTTCCGAATATGTGACTTTCATAATTTTTCGAGAAGCGTACCGAAAGTCGGGTTTTGGCAACTTTGCCATTTTTGGTTTATATCGAATTGTATTGATTGGGTGTCGTTCCATTGGCCTAATTTATTGTGTTTCTACTGTATTTGATCAGATTCTACGCGTGCGGAGCTTGATTCTCATGGCAAGGGCATTGCGGAGTAGTCATCGCACTGTATTGAGGTGAGTAATAGATGTGGGTGATGACCAGCGGGTTCGAAACCCCGGTATACCACTTTGTGACGCTGTATAGCGGCGAGACACGTACTCTCTTATGAGTGTGGGGTCGATTGTGATTGGGGACTATGGCTTAGTCCGACCTGTTGATACTATATTGTGATATTGGCTATCCTTGAGCCGTCGAACCTCCTTCTTGGATGGTTGCATACTATATATTGTGATATTGGCCACTCGTGAGCCGTTGAACCCCCTTCTTGGGTGGTTGAGTATACTTGTAGGCCGTGAGCCAGTTATTGGATCCCACGAGGATCGTTATCATTGTCTTATCATATTGACATATTAGTTACTACCAGTCCGTAGCAACCTCTGTTATCATGCTATTTCCAATCTCGGGAACTTGATATTACTGTTTTCAACTGAAAAATGATAAAAGATGTTTCAAAACTAATTTTGATTCTGCGAGGCTGTATTTGCATATTAGCTGACTGGTAGTGGATCGGGCTGTACGCCGCAGCGGTACATATGTTGGATCGGACTGCATGCCGCAGTGATATTGTGCTTGGGCTGTAGGAGCCCCTCCGGAGTCTGAACCCCCACAGTGAGCACGGGTACCCAAATTGGATCGGGCTACGCGCCGTAGCGGTCATATCATGCATTGCATTGCATTTAGCTACATCTGCTAGCTGTTATACTGTTTTGCTGGAACTTGATGGTACAGGTACAGTTGATATTAATTCTGTGACAGGGTATTTGACTACAGCTTTACATAGTGCTTTATTGCGGATTTCTTATCTCGCTGTCTTACCCTTGTTTATTACCACTGAGTCTGGCAGTACTCATTTTACTCCCTGCACCTTGTGTGCAGATCCAGGTACCTCTCAGTAGTGATTCAGTGGCTGTGCGAGGCGACATCTGTGGGATATACGAGGTAGCTACAGAGTCAGCAGGACCCGATATTCCTTCCTACTGTCTTTTGACTATGTATTGATGTTTCTTTCCGTACTTGGTATCATGTAAACTATTATACATTTTTGTTCATTAGAGGCTCATGACTCTTGACCCTTCGGTCTATGGAAGTTGGTATATTTTGGGACTTGGTTCCCCGTTTTCAATATATGTATCACTGTTGCTTCATGTTTTGATATGCTTAAATGGGATAAAGCGAGCTTCTAGCTCCGTTGTTATTATCGATTGGTTAGGCTGGCCTAGCAATGTGCTAGGCGCCATCACGACCGGATTTGGGGTCGTGACAAGCTGGTATCAGCGCCTAGGTTTACTAGGCCTCACGAGTCTTAAGCCGGTTAGTAGAGTCTTGTGGATCGGTACGGGGACGCCTGTACTTATCCTCGGGAGGCTGCGAACCTTTAGGAAACACTTCACATTTCTTGAACTCTATCATGCGATCTTGTTGTCCTGAGAACTGAACTTCTGTATTCTATTCTCTCGCAGATGGCGAGAACTCGAGCTTCAAGACGAGATGGACGACCTCCATTACCATCTGATAGAGGCCGTGGGTGCAGCCGTGGGCGCGGCCGTGGTAGAGGTAGAGGTAGGGCAGCTAAGGCAGTGCCAGCTGACCCGCCCGTTGTACCTATTCAGGGGCAGCCCCCAGTGGTTGATGCTCCGGCAGCCCCAGCTCAGGCCCAGACGATGTCTATTGCCATTCCAGGTCTTCAGGAGACTCTGGCCCAGATATTATTAGTGTGTTCCGGATTGGCTCAGGTAGTATCAGCTACCGCTACTGCAGCGACATCCCAGACAGGGGGTGATCAGCAGACCCCTGCAGCTCGCACACCGGAGCAGGCTGTTCATGGACTTCGGACGCCGGAGGCGGTCCCCGCTCTGGTGGTTGCACCAGTTACTCCTCCAGCTGCACCAGCTCCAGAACATGTGGTTCAGGTTATGCCCGACGATGAGCTACATCATCTAGAGAGATTATGTAGACTCCAGCCACCTCATTTCAGTGGTACTGAGGGTGGATCGTCGCCGAGACAGAGAGGAGGAGGAGGCCAAGAGGCCTCGTGGTTCGCGGTTTCGGTGGTGCTCCATCTAGAGGGCATTCCCAGCAGAGCAGAGGTCGCTCATCTAGACCTTCTCATTCAGGCCGCCCAGAGCAGAGCGGAGGTTCTTATGGTTGTGGTCGACAGGGGTTTCAGCAGGGTTAGTCATCACTTAGTGCCCTTCCGGCCCAGAGTGCAGCACCTACTTCTTCAGCCCAGGGTTCTTCTGCGGCGAGGGGTTCCCTTCAGTCCCCTTCTCCAGCACCAGGTGCATGTTATGAGTGTGGTGAGTTTGGCCACATGAGGAGACGGTGCCCTCGACTCCGTAGGGACAGGACTCAGCAGAGGGATCAGCCCTCATCTTCAGCACCATCTCAGTCTAGTAGAGGTGGAGGTCAGTCTTCTCGTGGTCGCCCCAGGGGCGAGGAGAGATCTGGTGGAGGCCAGGCGCGATTCTATGCACTTCCTGACAGGCGTGATGCAGTTGCCTCCGATGCAGTGATTACAGGTATCATTTCTGTCTGTCATAGAGATGCCTCTGTTCTATTTGATCCAGGGTCCATATATTCATACGTGTCCTCTTATTTTGCACATCATTTGGGTGCGACTCGTGGTAGTCATGACTTACCTGTTCATGTATCCACCCCCGTGGGTGATACGATTGTTGTGGATCATGTCTATAAATCCTGTGTTATATCTATTGGGGGTCTGGAGACCCAGGCAGATTTGCTATTATTGGGGATGATGGACTTTGATGTTATATTGGGTATGGATTGGTTGTCTCCGTACTACGCTATATTGGACTGTCATGCTAAGACAGTTACGTTGGCCATTCCTGGTATTTCTCAGATTGAGTGGCGGGGTTCGACTGATTTCGTCCCTAGCCGTGTCATTTCGTTCTTAAAAGCTCAGAAGATGGTTGAAAAAGGGTGTTTATCGTACTTAGCTTTTGTGAGAGATGTGGGAGCTGAGTCTCCTAGAAATTATTCTGTACCTGTTGTGAGGGACTTCCCAGATGTATTCCCCTCAGACCTGCCGGGTATGCCGCCGGACAGGGGTATTGATTTTGGCATTGACTTGATACCGAGCACTCAGCCCATATCCATTCCTCCTCACCGGATGACACCAGCTGAGTTGAAAGAACTGAAAGAGCAGCTTCAAGAGCTTCTGGATAAGGGTTTCATCCGCCCTAGTGTGTCTCCGTGGGGTGCGCCGGTATTATTTGTTAAAAAGAAAGATGGTTCCATGCGAATGTGTATTGATTATAGGCAATTGAACAAAGTAACAGTGAAGAATAAGTACCCTCTACCGCGCATAGATGATTTGTTTGATCAGTTACAGGGTGCGAGGGTGTTTTCTAAGATCGATCTTCGTTCAGGCTATCATCAGCTGAAGATCGGGGACTCGGATATTATGAAGACTGCATTCAGGACCAGATATGGTCATTATGAGTTTCTTGTGATGTCTTTTGGGCTGACCAACGCCCCAGCAACATTTATGCATCTGATGAACAGTGTGTTCGGGCCCTATTTGGATTCATTTATGATTGTGTTCATTGATGACATTCTAGTCTACTCCCGTAGTCAGGAGGAGCATGCTCAGCATTTGAGTATCGTGTTGCAGAGATTGAGAGAGGAGAAGCTATATGCTAAATTCTCCAAGTGCGAGTTTTGGCTCGAGTCCGTAGCATTTCTGGGACATGTGGTGTCTCGTGATGGTATTCAGGTTGATCCAAAGAAGATAGAGGCGGTGCAGAGTTGGCCTAGACCGTCCTCAGCTACAGAGATCAGGAGCTTTCTTGGCTTGGCGGGATATTATCACCGGTTTGTTCAGGGATTTTCATCCATTGCTTCTTCATTGACTAAATTGACCCAGAAGGGTGCACCATTCATGTGGAAGTGCGAGGAGAGCTTTCAGAAGCTCAAGGCAGCTTTGACCACACTTAGTCAATTTTATCATATAAGATACAGAAATCCAAACATGATACACTAGCCAAGACTGGTGTCACAATACACACGAACTTCTAAGAATAATACACACAATTGTCTGAAAGAAATATAAGTTGTTTATCTCGAATACATGAGATAACAGAATGAAATACATAGATAGAAGAGACAACGGGTCGTGCGGACGCATGCAAGGCTACCTCGTAGTCTCGGTAGTCGGAATATCCACAATCGTGCTACTACTACTGCTACTGTCCGTAACCTGTATCTGCGCAAAAAGAGCGCTGAGTGTAGTATCAGCACAACCGACCCCATGTGCTGGTAAGTGCCTGGCCTATCCCGGCGAAGTAGTGACGAGACTATGGCCAGTCACCCATATAAACATGTACAGTTGAAATATATATACATATACAATAGCAGAAAACGTTATCGAACATTTATAAGGAAAGAAATCTGCTCTGAAATAACAGTCAATATCTTATAATGTCCGGAGTAATCTGATCAACGGAACAAATCTTATTTTCATGCCTCAATTTATTTTTCATTCCATATCTTGTGGTAGGCGTACCACCCGCTCCCAAACATAACAATAGGCCTTTCATATCTTGTGGTAGGCGTACCACCCGCTCCCAAATGTAACAATAAGCTACCGGCAACTATGGCCAATGCCAAGATTCAAATCACTTTGTGGTCGGCGTGCCACACGATCCTATTTCTTATCATAAAAGTGGTCGGCACGCCACACGAGCCCAATTCATTAGAATATATATATTACCGGCAATAAGCCAATAATCTCTGATCAATAGTGAATATATATAAGTATTACCGGTATTAAACCAATAATCTTACTTCAACAATATTTATATTACCAGTGTAAAAACCAATAAATGACAATAAATCAACAATTTATCTCTGTTACCGGTGTAACACCAATAACTCTTTAATCAATAATCTATATGTATTTTACCGGTATAAAACCAATACATGACAATAAATCAACGATATATCCCGGTTACCGGTGTAACACCAATAACTCTTAATCAACACTTCATATACGTACTTTACCGGCATAAGACCAATAAATGATAATGAATCAACAATTTACCTCTGTTACCGGTGTAACACCAATAACTCCTTAATCAATAATCTATATGTGTTTTACCGGTATAAAACCAATAATAATTTCCCTTCACATAATCACTTAGGATTACCAAGAATTTAATCCATTGTTAAGACTCACGGTCATGCTCGACCCCCAACGTTAAGATACTCGTCACCATGCCTATAAGTCGGACTCCACCTATCACAATTTACACATAAACTCAATTCCTATTCCCTCAAGCTAGGATAGAACAAACACTTACCTCGAAAGTTTACGAACGATTCAATCCGTAGCAATGCCTTTTCCTTTTGAATTTGGCTCCAATCCAATCGTATCTATACACAATTGATTTAATATCATCAATACTACTCAACAAACTAATTCATATGGCCAATTATAATTTTTACCACATTCTGCCCGGAATAGTAAAGATCGACCCCGGGCCCACATAATCGAAACTCAAGTTTTGAGCCAAAATAAATTCACCCAGTCATCCACGAGTTCAAATATATAATTTGTCCTTAAATCGGACCTCAAATTAAGGTCAAAATCCAATTTTTATGAAAACCTAAGTTCTACCCAAATCCCCCATTTTTACCGATGAAAAACCTCAAATTGAAGATGAAAACATGATAAATGATGTTAAAGTTTGAAGAAATTGAGTAAAAGTTGACTTACCAATGATTTGGAGAAGAGGGAGTTCGTGAAAAATCGTCAATGGATGTTTTGGGTTGTGAAATATGAAAAATGAAGCTGAAAATCGTGATTTACAGGTCTCTGTGTTCGCATTTGCGAGCAGGGGTTCACAATTGCAAACCCCGACCAAATTCTGGAGTTTGAAAAATAAGCTAAGGATGGGAAGTTCGCATTTGCGAACTTTTGTTCGCATTTGCGACTTCACATTTGCTAACATTTGTTCGCATTTGCGAACACAGGCAAAATCTGGGAAGTTCGCATTTGCAAACTTTTGTTCGCATTTGCGACTTCGCATTTGCTAACATTTGTTCGCATTTGCGAACTCTGCAGATCAGGTGCTGACAGCAACTTTCTAACATGAAAAATTGATCTCGTGGCCTATCCAAAGTTCACCCGAGCCCTCGGGGCTCCAAACCAAATATGCACACTGACTTAAAAACATCATACGAACTTACTCGCACGTTCAAATCGCCAAAATAACATCAAAATCAATGATTTGAGCCTTAAAACTCAAGATTTTATTAAAAATTTCATAACTCCCAAAATTTCCAATTTAAAGCCGAAACACGTCAAACGACGTCCGTTTTCAACCAAACTTTACAGGAAGCGCTTAACCAATATATATGACCTGTACCAGGCATCGAAAGCAAATTACGAGCCCGATATCACCACTTTTTAATCAAATTTCAGTTTCATTTCCCTTAAACATTTTCAGAAAACAATTTAACAGAAAAATTCTTTTACCGGGGTTCTAGACCTCGGATTTCAATTCCGGGCATACGCCCAAGTTCCATATTTTTCTACGGATTTTTCTGAGACCGTCAAATTACGGGTCTGGGTCCGTTTACCAAAAATGTTGACCAAAGTCAACCATATCAATATTCATATCAAAATTCTTCAAATATTTCACATATTTCATATATTTCAACATAAAAATCTTCCAGCTTCGTGCACGAACTATGCACGCAAATCGAAGCAACTATAAATGAGGTTTTCAGGACCTCAGAAGCTCAAATGATTAATAAAACAAGTGATGACCTTTTGGGTCGTCACACAACCTAAGTTTGGCCGGTTAACCATAATTAACGGATCATATAGGGTGCTTTAACAACCTTCCCTATAGGATTAATTAGAACCCTTACCTAAAAATTTTAAGGTTAAGTAGACCATAAAATAGAGTTCACTTTAAGCACTATTTAGATAAAATTGGTGTTCTAATTCACCGTTAAAATAATTAGGTGGCGACTCTTTTTTTAATTAAACCTTCAAAATTACTAATATGTTACACTCTAGTTTGACCCGTGTTAAAATGGGGTAGGAATACCAAACTCTCCAACAAAGGTCAAAGATCTACTTCGAACTCCGCTCGGCTCAACTCTCAAAAATTCCTAACCAAATCTTTATTTCAAATATTTTTCTTTCAATCATGATACCCACAGTCTTTATGATTCGACACTAGAGCAACATTTTTTAGGCTCTACATCAATCGTTAAATCATAATCCTGGGTACCGTCAGCCTTGAACTACATATGGCCTGATTCTCGTGAAACCCGAGATATGTAGGCAACTCGAAACCGGAGTTCGGCCACAAATATTTTTGTTGTCCTCTTTGTCCCATTCCAATCTTGGTGGTCGGGACAAAATTGTATACTATGTTAATATTCTTTGACCGAAAACTCTTTAATCGTCTCCGCTCAAAGAGGGGCAGCTGTTGACATCCAATTTTGACCCTCCTTTCTTCCAAACTATTTCTTTAAGTTTCTAATATCACTAATAATGTACGAATAGTTATTTTATCATTTTAGCACAAACTAGACCAAATTATTATTATTATTATTATTTACTTAATAGCACTATTACTAGTATTATTAATATTACTACTACTATTACTACTATTATTACGACTACTAAGATTACTATTACAATTACTATTCGTGTCGTTAAAATTATTATTATTACTAGTTATTATTGTTAATATTATTATCAATATTAGATGGTGTAATAAAGTAGTGCAAGTGTAGACTTTAATATACTCTAATTAAACGAATAAGAAAAGGTTTTTCAATTATTGTATGAGAAGGCCTCTGATTTATTGAAATATGAATAATTGTCGACTTGTCAACTAAGAGCAAATTGCAATCCACATATAGATTTGGATTGTTTTATGCTAATTAAGATTGTAGTATCATTTAATCTTTTCTTTTTTATTTGAAAATAACTGTGTATATATATATATATATATATATATATATATATATATATATTATTATTATTATTTACTTAATATTAATACAATACATTTTGATAGCTAATTAAAATAAATTTAGGAGCCCAAAGAAATACTAAGAAGAAAGGAATTTCAAGATCATTTTAAGTCCAACTCTCAGCCCATTTATTAATCTTTAGTCCAAAGCCCAATTTTGGAAATTTAATTATAATACATAATCAATTAGGGTTTATTTTGTCCCAAATCAGCCGCTATCTCCACCCCCTCTTCCTTCTTTTTCCTTTTCCAGTAAAACACCAATATCTCTAAGCCATGGTGAGACTTATGACTTCATTTTTTTTAGCATAAAATTTGTCCTCCCCTGCTCCCATTTTGGCGTATCTTCGCTCTTCAGAGATGATCTTTCTACTCTTATGTCAAAGACACAATAAATCATGTTTGCTTCATGTCGAGATTTCATCATTTCGGATAGGACCTGAACAAATCACGTGAATATGCCCAACGTTGGGATGTGTTGATCAAGATTTTCAATTCAAAATTTCAATTCCCGCTCATGGAATCATAGTTGTTTTTTGCTATAAATACTCTTAAGTCCTTCAGCCAGAAAGAGGCCGGAATTCCCGAAATTCAGTTCATATCATCCTTTTTTAACAAGCTTTACAACCAGTGATTCATTATTTAGTCTTTATTTTTATATTTTTGACAAGTAAGGAGTGGTAGATCTGAAACGACGTCACAAACCCCGTTCACTGCCCACAAAAAGGTCAGTAAATCTCAAATTCCAATTAATCTGATGTACCTTTACTGTTAATGAGCCATTTGCAATTCAGTATAATCAAAAGCCATGAGCTAAAGTTCATGCTTTGGAGAACCATGCTATTAGGAGAATGCTAGTTGTCGTACGTGTGTGTTGATTGATTTTCTTAATGCTCATTTGATTCAGCCTCACCCCTCTTATGTGTTAGTATATTGATATTTGACCAATGCCTCCATGTGTTAAAAAACATATATGTTGACAAACTAAATACTCATGACTACAAGTTTGTAATATTGATTTGATGTCTAGTTATATTGAGGATTTAGATTAAAATGTTGTTCATGAAATCTAGAAACACTATTACAACTTGTTTTGCTTCGTACATGACGGACGCCACCTCGATATGCATATATGTCATACTACAGCTGATTTTTAATTAATACTCATAAGCTTGGCAGCCTAGTAGAAACTATGTCGATAGGAAATTGATTTGAATGTTCTTGAAATGTGAAAAGCACTTAAGGACTTAAATAATTTTGCTGGGATTTTTTATGTAAAAGTCTGGTTAGAGAAATTTGTAATGCATGTACGATAGAATGCATAACAAGCTTTCGGAACTAGAATAACATGATCAAATTCAAGAAGGCATAAAGCTTAGATTGTTATTATGGTTTACCTAGCTGGGTATCATAAGATATAGGAGATATGTATGTTCTTTATGAATGATGATTGTGGAATTTGTTTGACTTGGTCAAGTATATATGATTTTGGAAATGTCCTGTTGGAATACAATCTTTGCAAATTAATGCCTTCTTTTAGTTTTTGAAATGGTTTAAGAATTTCTTACGGCTTTTTTTTTGTGTATCTTAAGGGAGGAACTTATCTAATTGTTAAGAATAAGGATTCACATGCTATAGTATTTCTCCTCATGTCTTATAGACCATGACAATAGCATTTGACAGTGCTTATAGTGAAAAGACTGTAGTTAAAAGCATGTGCTGCTACGAAACATTGATGTATGTGTCACGACCCAAATCCGGTCATGATGGCGCCCAACAATCAAGCTAGGCCAGCCAGACCAACAGTTTAATTATCACAAAATATCCGTCCCCAAATGGACAACCCAAGAAGAATATATGAGTGTAAGAACTCCAATAATAATAATACTGAACAAAAGTACTGACACTCCCAAAGATCCGGAGTCACAAGTCTAGAGCCTCTAACAAAACCCAACAGGAAATAGAGAGTACGATATAGAAGTACTCAAGTGTGAATACAAAATATCAAAATAACAACTGGAAATGAGAGGAGAAGCTAGGTTCTGCGAACGTAGGCAACTACCTCAGCAACCCGATATGACACTGCAAACGCTGGAGATGCCTGTCTACTGCTCCTGAGTACCTGAGTCTGCACACAAAAGGTGCAGGGAGTAGGGGTGAGTACTAAGTACTCAGTGAGTAACAAATATATATATGTAGCTGACAGTGAGAAATCCACAAAATACCACAATATGTAGCTACACTACAGTCCGAATCTCCTACAAACTAGCAACAATAATACAATACAGCTACCACAGAGTAATTCAACAATACAGATGCAATGCAATGCACATAACCGCTACAGCGTGTAGCCCGATCCAATTTAACGTCGACGGCGCTCACTGGGGGTGTGTACAGACTCCGGAGGGGCTCCTACAGCCCAAGCGCAATACTGCTGCGGCGTGCAGCCCGATCCACATATCAACCATTGCGGCGTGCAGCCCGATCCCATGCTCAGTCCACAATAAGCAATTAAGTCACAAAACAATTCATTTTCCTTATTTCCAGTTCTCAATTCATAATTTATGAAAAATACTTTAACTTTATTAATTTTGCAAAAGCCGGTGACTTAGCATTTCAAAAGTGTGATTTCCATTTCCAGGACTGAGATTAGTGATTTAAGCAATTTTAGCTATCACATAAATATTGTCCTCTAAGGACGCTACGGATCGGCACAAGGCCCCAAACAAGGCTTACAGCCCACAAATATAGCAAATACAGTGTATTTCCAACACTAATAACATATTATTCATTTCCGGGATGGACCAAGTCTCAATCCCCAGTCACAATCAATCCCGCACCTGCCACGGTGTGCGAGCCACGCCTACTAGCGTCACAATGTGCTAAGCCAGGGTTTCGAACCCTCAGGCTACTATATACACAAACTACTCACCTCCAGCCGGTCGTAGACTCTTCCGCGATGCCTTTTCCTTTGAATTTCGTTGCCTCGTGTGTAGAATCTAGTCAAATAACAATAATTATATCAAATACGGGTCAAAGAATCATAACCCACTTCAATTTATATGAAATTCGCATAATTACACTAAGTTGGTAAAACCCGACCCCGGGCCCCACTGCTCGAAAAATTTCGAAATTAGTACCAACGCGATCCTTATCTCACCACGAGTCCGTGCATATAAAATTTATCGAAATCGGAGTTCAAATGGCCTCCCAAAACTCAAAATCCCGTTTTCAATATTTGGGTCACATTTCTTCAAGATTTCAACCCAATTTCATGAAGATTGATGTTAATACTACCATAACATGATGTTTTTGAGTCAAGAATCTTACCTCCAACGAATACCCGATGACTTCTCAGTGATTTCCTCGAGTTTTCTTCTCTCTAGGGCTCAAAATTGAGTTTTGGGGGTGTAAACCCGTAAGCTCTCTGTTCTGCAATTTAATTCACTGCCAGAGACTTTTGTTCTATGCGATCGCAGGTCCCCTATTGCGATCGCATAGAGTAATTTTCCTCAGGCCTCCAATTTGTTCTATGCGATCGCAAGCCTAGCCATGCGATCGCATAGCTTCGCATTCCTACCCTCCGCGATCGCAATCGAGCCTCCGCGATCACACTGCACAAATTCCGGATACTATGCGATCGCAATGCCCTCCACGCGATCGCATAGAGTAAACTTCACGCCCCCTTCCACTCTTCTATGCGATCGCAATCATCTCTATGCGATCGCATAGAGCAACTGCTGACTGCAATTTTCTGCAGAATTTTTTCCAAGTTCTAAATGCCCGGTTGATGGTCCGAATCCATCCCGAGGCCCCCGGGTCCCCAACGAAAACCACCAACATACTCCAAAACATGATACGGACTTGTTCCAATCATAAAAACACCATACTAAACATCAAAATCTCCATTTACTCACGAATTCAAGCCTAAGTTTTTTTCAAAACTTTCAAAACTAACATTCAATCCAAAACCCGATCAAACGATGTCCGAATGACCTGAAAATTTGCAGACATATCCAAAATCACATAACGAAGCTACAGAAATTGTCGGAATTCCATTCCGACCCCCGGATCAAAATATCACCTACCATCCGGTTTCGCCAAAATTCAACATTCGCCAATTCAAGCTTAAAACTACACCGGACCTCCAAATTCAATTCCGATTGTTCTCCTAAGTCATAAATGATCCCCCGGAACTAGTCGAATCATCAGAATCCGGTTCCCGAGCACTCTAACTCAATAGTCAACTCTTGGTTGACTTTTCATATTCAAGCTTTCTTCAAACATGCTATTTGTTTCATTTTCAATCCAAATCACTCCTAACTCACCCGATATACTCTAATACTGTTTTAAAAGCATAATATATGTAAATGCAAGGTAATGGGGTCGTAAATTCCCGTAACGACGGGCCGGGGTCGTTACAGTATGCTTGCATATCCTGTATAGGCGTTGGCATTTATTTACTAAAAATATGAAAATAACCGTAAAGGAGCATTAAAACACATATGTATAAAGCTTAAAATTACTAGTATGTGTCCCCTAACTTGCTTAAACGTAGTAACCACAGTCATAAGCTTAATTTATTGAACACTTGTGTGGTTGGGTTCCTCGTGAGAACACCTGGGAAAAGTCTTTGAGTAAGAAGAAATTATGTGTTAAGATTATAGCTTATTTTAATAATTTGAATACCAATATGATTGATGATTGCTTTATTTCAGCTCTAGTGTTCGCCTTCTCTGTGGCACTTCTAGAAATAGAGCTCTTTCATTCTAATTCTTGTTTCGTTTTCTCTTTTGTGCATATGTGCTTGGAGCAAAACATGGAGTTTTGACGCAAGACTCCCCATACTCGAGCATGGAGTCATCGCATTATGTATCATCCTCCTTATACCACACGCGATAGCAAGAAAACAAGTGACACCCTTGGGAGCGCCTATTGCGTTCTTATTCTTCCTTTATTATGTGTTATATTTATTTGTTATTATTGCTGAATAACTTGTGTTTTGGAATTTATCTCAAAGTGTGAGATTGTGTTTAATTTAGATTTAACAATGGAGTTATTTTAATTATAAATATTTTTGTATCTTGATAGACCGGTACTACCTACAGTACACTTTTTTTTATAAAACTTTTACATATGTTATTTAACGAATGCTATCACAATATTTTACATAAAAAACACTTAATGCATTAGACCACCGAAGTAATAATTTTAAATCAATTTCTTATGGAATCAATTTAGACATTTTAAATCAATTTCTTAATGGCATCGGGCTAAATATATTTTGAGTCTAAAAATGATTTGCGGTTTCTTTCGTATTTCAAGAGTTCAAATTGTTTTTAATTTTATCCACTTTAAATAGTTTTAAGAATTAGAAACGTTAAATTTTCACCACTTTACAATTTAAGGATTTCTCACTGTTTTGAAAGCCTTTTCAAGGCAATGTAACAAATATTTTATCCTATATATGTCTGATTTTTTTTAAATATAATTTTAGTTATTAATTAACCTAAGTTTGACCGGTTAATCATAGTTTACGGATCATATAGGGTGCCTTAATAACCTTCCCTATAGGATTAATTAGAACCCTAACCCATACTCTTAACACTAAGCAGACCATATAAAACAGAGTTATTTTAAGCACTATTTTGCTAAAATTGGTGCCCTAATTCACCGTTATATAATTAGGTGGCGACTCTTTTATTAATTAAACCTTCAGAATTACCAATATGTTATACTCTAGTTTGACCCGTGTTAAATTGGGGTATAACAACAAGTTGGTATCAGAGCTCTAGGTTACATAGGTCTCACCACTCACGAGCAAGCTTAGTAGAGTTTGAGAGGTAGGTACGGAGACGTCTGTACTTGTCCTCCAGCGTCTATTGAGTTAGGAAAGAGTCTCTCATTTGTTCCTTCTAGTCGTGCGATTTGTTCCTCAAATATTGATTGATCTTCTACTCTGTCCTTTCGCAGATGGTGAGGACACGCGCTTCTTCGTCTGCTGACCAGCAACCTGAGCCTCAGGCAGCTCCCGTGAGGGGCAGGGGCCGAGGTCGTATCGGATGCCGTGGTAGGGGCAGAGCTCAGCCCCCGGCAGCTATTCCAGAGGTGGAGCCCCATATTGAGACTGGCGAGGAGGTTCCAGTCCCAGCAGCTCCAGTGGGCCCAGCTCAGGTCCCAGGAGAGGCTTTATTTACCCTGGATCTTCGGGAGGCTTTGGTCAGGATAGCGGGATTTATGGACAGCGTTGCCAGAGCATGCTTATTACCGGTTGCACCAGCCACTTCTCAAGCTGGAGGAGGGGCCCAGACTCCTATTGCTCGTACTCCGGAGCCAGTAGCTTCTCAGCCTCAGGCACCAGTGGTTCAGCCAGTTGTAGCCACTCAGTCAGGTACCACAGCTCAGGCCGGAAATGGAGTGGCTATGACTTCTGCTGTTTACCACTACCTTCAGCGGTGCCACATCAGAGGATCCTCGGGATTTCTTATTCAGTTGTCGTGAGATTCTCAAGACTATGGGGATAGTGCAATCCAATGGAGTTGATTTCTGTACATTCAGGCTTTCAAGATCCGCTAAGACTTGGTGGAGGGATTATTGCTTGACTCGACCAGCAGGGTCCCCGGCTCTATCATGGGATCAGTTTGCAGAGTTATTTGTCGAGAAGTTTCTCCCTGTTACTCAGTGGGATGCACTTCGGAGGCAGTTTGAGCACCTCCAACAGGGCACCATGACTGTCACTCAGTACGAGACGAGATTTGTTGATTTGGCACGTCATGCAGTGGTGATACTTCCCACAGAGTGGGAGAGGGTCCGCAGGTTCATAGATGGACTTAATCAGCCAATTATACTCCAGATGGCTTTGGGAGTGGGGAGCGATATATCATTTCAGGAGGCAGCCAATGCAGCACGTAGAGTGGAGGTGGCTCTTGCTCGGGGAGGTGGTTATTTTTCAGACAAGAGGCCTCGTTATTCAGGCAGGTTTAGTGCTTCTTCTTCTGGTGGCAGGGAATCTTTTGATAGGGGCCAGTCTTCCAGGCCTTTCCATTCCGCCCTTCAGGCTTCACAGGGTGGACCAGGCGATCGTGGGTTTCGTGAGCAGTATTCAGATCAGTCTCCTATTAGTGCCCAGCCTCTTCAGAGTGTTCGTGGAGGCCATTCGGGTCGTCAGGGCCAGCGGCCCCATCAGCCTAAGAGTTTCTACGGTTGTGGTGACCCAGGTCATCTTGTCAGATTCTGCCCTCAAGCGACGGGCAACACTCAGCAGCGAGGCCCTCGTCCCATGATTCAGGCCCCAGCTGACCCTCAGCCTGCCCAGCCAGGCAGAGGCGGGGGTAGAGATCATAGAGGTGGAGGTCGAGACCGTAGAGGTGGAGACCGTCCAGCCAGAGGTAGAGGTCAGCCAGTACCGTCCCAGAGACGTAGCTTAGAGGGGAGGTGCTAATCCTCGATTTTATGCTTTACAGCTAGACTAGAGGCGGAGGCATCAGATGCTGTGATTACGGGTACCATTCTTATTTGTGGCAGATGTGCTTCAGTATTATTTGACCCTGGGTCTATATATTCGTATATGTCTGCCTACTTTGCACCGTAGTTGGCCGCACCTAGCTGTGCTCTGGATATTCCAGTTTATGTGACTACACCAGTGGGCCCATTGTAGTTGACCGGGTACATCGCTCATGCGTAGTTATCTTTGGGGGTCTTGAGACCCGTATTTTTCTATTGCTATTAGACATGGTGGATTTTGATGTCATATTGGGGATGGACTGGTTGTCCCCATACCATGCTATTCTAGATTGTCATGCCAAGATTGTGACCTTGGCATTGCCAGAATCACCCCGACTAGAGTGGAAGGGTACCTCAAGCCACGCCGTTCGCACTATTATTTCTTATGTTAAGGCTCGACGCATGGTCAAGAAGGGGTGTCTAGCTTATCTGGCTTATGTTCGTGATTCCAGCACAGAAGTTCCTTCTATTGAATCAGTCCCTATTGTTCGGGAGTTTCCTGAGGTTTTCCCTTGAGACCTACCGGGCGTGCCACCCGATAGGGATATTGATTTCTGTATTGATCTGGCCTCGGGCACTCAGCCCATCTCTATTCCACCCTATCGTATGGCCCCACCGGAGTTAAAAGATTTAAAAGATCAGTTGCAAGACCTTCTTGAGAAGGGCTTTATCAGGCCTAGTGTTTCCCCCTAGGGACCACCTGTGTTGTTTGTGAAGAAGAAAGATGGCTCGATGCTGATGTGTATTGACTACCGGCAATTGAACAAAGTCACAATAAAGAATAAGTGTCCACTGCCGAGGATTGATGATTTGTTTGACTAGCTCCAGGTAGCGAGGGTGTTCTCAAAGATAGACTTGAGGTCAGGCTACCATCAGCTGAAGATTAGGACAGCTGACATTCCTAAGACAGCCTTTCGCACTAGATATGGGCATTATGAGTTCTTGGTCATGTCCTTCGGGTTGACCAATGCCCCAGCAGCATTCATGGAGTTGATGAAACGGGTATTCAGGCCTTACTTAGATCTGTTCGTAATAGTCTTTATAGATGACATCCTGGTATACTCCCACAACCAGGAAGAGCACGAGCAGCACCTCAGAGTGGTTCTTCAGACTCTGAAGGATAATCGACTATATGCCAAATTTTCGAAATGTGAGTTCTGGTTGAGTTCAGTGGCATTTCTGGGCCACATCGTATCAGTGGAAGGTATTCAGGTGGACCAAGAGAAGATTGAGCCAGTCCAGAATTGGCTTCGACCAGCTTCAGTGACTGAGATCCGGAGTTTCTTAGGGTTAGCCGGTTACTACCATCAATTTGTAGAGGGGTTTTCTTCTATTGCAGCCCCGATGACCAGGTTGACCCAGAAGGGTGCCCAGTTCCAGTGGTCAGAGGAGTGTGAGGCAAGCTTTCAGAAGCTCAAGACAGCCTTGACTACCGCACCGGTGTTGATACTACCTACGGGTGTAGGGCCTTATACAGTTTATTGTGACGCATCTCGTACAGGGATTGGAGCGGTATTGATGCAGGATGGTAAGGTTATCGCTTATGCTTCAAGGCAGTTAAAAATACATGAGAAAAATTATCCAGTCCATGATCTTGAGTTAGCAGCAGTGGTTCATGCCTTAAAGATCTGGAGGCATTATCTATATGGTGTGACATTTGAGGTGTACACTGATCACAAGAGCCTACAGTACTTGTTCAAGCAAAAGGAGTTGAATCTACGACAGCGGAGGTGGTTAGAGTTTCTGAAAGACTATGATGTTACTATCCTATATCACCCGGGTAAGGCCAATGTGGTGGCCGATGCATTGAGTAGAAAGTCTGCCAGCATGGGTAGTCTTGCATTCATTCCGGTCAGTCAGAGACCACTTGCTCTATATGTCCAAGCCTTAGCCAACCGGTTCGTGAGATTAGACATTTCTGAGCCTAGCAGGGTGTTAGCCTGCATGGTCGCTCGTTCTTCTCTATTAGAGCGTATCCGTGAGAGGCAATTTGATGATCCTCATTTGCGTGACTTGAGAGATACAGTACAGCGGGGAGGTGCCACAAAGGTAAATCTAGATGATGATGGGGTATTGGGATTGCAGAGTCGAGTTTGTGTGCCCAATGCTGAAGGGATTCGAGAGTTGATCTTAGCGAAGGCCCACAGTTCGTGGTATTCTATTCAATCGGGCGCAACGAAGATGTTCCAGGACTTACGGCAGCACTATTGGTGGCGTAGGATGAAGAAAGATATCGTTGCGTATGTCACTCGGTGTCTAAATTGTCAATAGGTGAAATATGAGCACTAGAGGCCTGGGGGTGTATTCCAGAGAATTTAAATTCCCGAGTGGAAATGGGAGTGGATCACTATGGATTTCATTACTGGACTTCCTTTGACTCGGAGGAAATTTGATGCTATTTGGGTCATTGTTGATAGGCTGACCAAGTCAGCACACTTCATTCAAGTATCTGTCTCCTACTCATCGGAGAGGTTAGTAGAGATTTACATTAGGGAGATTGTTCGACTCCATGGGGTGACGGTATCTATTATCTCTGATCGGGGTACCCAGTTTACCTCGCGGTTCTGGAGAGCGGTCCAGCAGGAGTTAGGCACCCAGGTTCAGTTGAGTACAACTTTTCATCCTCAGATGGACGGTCAGTCCGAGAGGACTATTCAGATCCTAGAGGACATGCTCCGAGCCTGTGTCATTGATTTTGGAGGCTCGTGGACCAGTTTCTGCCATTAGCAGAGTTCGCCTACAATAACAGCTACTAGTCCAGCATCCAGATGGCCGCGTGTGAGGTATTGTATGCTAGGCGATATCGATCTCCATTTGGATGGTTTGAGCTGGGGGAGGCTCGGTTGTTGGGTACAGACTTAGTTCAGGAGGCCTTAGATAAGGTCAAGACTATCCAGGAGAGACTGCGTTCAGCTCAGTCCAGACAGAAGACTTATGCGGATCGTAAGGTTCGAGATGTAGATTTCATGGTTGGTGAGCAAGTATTGCTCCGAGTGTCGCCTATGAAGGGCGTGATGAGGTTCGGGAAGAATGGCAAGCTCATCCCTAGGTATGTTGGTCCATTTGAGATTCTAGACCGAGTGGGAGGGGTGGCTTACAGACTAGCTTTGCCGCCTAGCTTATCAGCCGTGCATCCAGTTTTTCATGTATCTATGCTTCGAAGA
This sequence comes from Nicotiana noctiflora, assembly GCA_032618575.1. Lineage (NCBI taxonomy): Eukaryota > Viridiplantae > Streptophyta > Magnoliopsida > Solanales > Solanaceae > Nicotiana > Nicotiana noctiflora. Next base: position 37,256 of record JASVEL010000921.1, read on the forward strand.
TACCACGGCGATCCCACACATGTGTTAGACTTCAGTACTGTCCAATTGGACAATGATCTATCTTACGAGGAGGAGCCGGTGGCCATTCTAGACCGGCAGGTTCGACAGTTGAGGTCGAAGAGTTATCCTTCTGTGCATGTTCAGTGGAGAGGTCAGCCTCTTTTGGCATCGACCTGGGAGTCCGAGTCTGATATGTGGAGCCGCTGCCCATATTTGTTCCCCGACTCACGTACTTCCTTCTCTTGTCCGTTCGAGCACGAACGGTTGTTTTAGAGGTGGAGGATGTGACGACCCAAAGGGTCATCACTTGTTTTCCTCACTTGTTCCGCACTTCCGAGGCCTTGAAAACCTCATTCTATGTTGCCTCAATTTACGTGCACGATCCGGGTATGTAGCCGGAAAGATTTTGTGATATAATATATGAATTCTATGAGAAATTTGAAGAAAAATGATATTAATATTGATATGGTTGACTTCAGTCAACATTTTTGGTAAACGGACCCGAACCCGAGATCGGACGACCCCGGAAGGTCCGTATGAAAATATGGGACTTCGACATGCGTCCGGAGTCGAATTCTGAGGCCTAGAGCCCAAGTTATGAATTTTTCTGTGAAATTGTTTTTGTTGTAATTATTAAAGGAAAATGAATTAAATGACCTTGGTATCGGGCTCGTATTTTGGTTTTGATGCCCGGTACAAGTCTTAAATATTATATATGTGCTTTCTGCAAAGTTTGGTGACATTCGGATGTCGTTTGATATGTTTTGGACCTTGAGTCCCAAGCTTGAAAGTTTTGAAAACCAAAAGTATGACAATTATGAACTTGAGGCTTGATTTGATGAAAACGATGTGATAATGGCGATGTGATCGCACGAGCAAGTTTGTAATGTGTTTTTGATGTTGTGTACATGTTTGGTTTGGAGCCCGGGGGGCTCGGTTAAAGATTTGATAGGCCTTTGGATCAATTTCTGAATTTTAACACTGCTGGTTTTTCACCCAGCTGTTGGCTTCACAAATGCGAGAAGTCCTAGGCTGGCCTTGGTTCGCAAATGCGAACCAATCTTCTCAAATGCGAAGATGGCAGGGGACTGAAGGGGTTCGCAAATGCGAACCATACCTCGCAAATGAGAGGCCTTCAGTAAAAGGTCCAGCTTCACAAATGCGACTAAAATGTCGCAAATGTGAAGGCCCCAGCAGTTCAGCTTAGTTCGCAAATGCGAACTTAATATCGCAAATGTGATGCTGACAGTCCCCAAGCCTGCTATGTTCGCAAATGCGAACAAAAGGTTCGCAATTGCGATATCCGCAGCAGTGCAATTTTATACTTAAACGAATTTTAAAGCTCATTCTTCATTCTTTCAAAAACCCACACACCACACACGACCTCTCAAGAGCAATTTCACTCCAAAGCAATTGTAAGTCACTTTTTAGTTAATTCTTTCAATTCCTAACAACATTAAACATGTTTTTCAATAGAAATCAAAGGTTTTCATTGTAGAAATTAATGTTCTTGGGTAAAATATAGGGTTTTATGAATTGGGCAATTGGACCTCGAATTGAGGTCCGATTTTGAAACATATCATATATTTGAACTCGTGAGGGAATGGGTAACCAGATTTTGGTCTGAACCCCGAGTTCCGACCACATGGGCCAGGGGCGTTTTGGGAAATTTTGGGGCAAACTTTGAGAAAACCATTTTTAAGCATTCAAACCAAGTTAATTAGTATTTATTAATATAATGGAATCAATTGTGATTAGATTCGACCTAGTTGAAAGTGGAAATTCGGGGAAAAAGCTATAATTGAAGAGTAATTTGGACTATAAGGCTAGAGGTAAGTGTTTGTTCTATCATAGCTTGAGGGAATAGGATTATGTGCTGTGTGCTATGTGATCGAGTGCGGTGTATGGGCTGTGGTGATGAGCATCCATACACTGGCGTCTTGCATGACTGTGTGTCGTTGTTAATGCTTATTGTGAGACATATTGAAAGATAAATTGTTGAACCCTTGCCGGGTTGTAGAATTGTTATTGTTCTCCCTTGTCGGAACTTGTTGTGAAGTGAGATATTGATTGCCTATTCCGGGATTTTGTTGTGATGATTATTGTGTCCCTTGCCGGGACGGTTCATGATTTATTGTTTTCTTTCTCTGCCCTTAACTGTGATTGTTATTTGGGTGAGGAAGAATGATAATGCATGAAGGTTAATGCCGTGCTTTGATTTATTGATTATGCACGAAGGTTAATGTCGTGCCTTGTTATTGATTATGCACGAAGGTTAATGCCGTGCCATGTTATTGATTATGCACGAAGGATCATGTCGTGCCTTGTTATTGAACCATGTACGAAGGATCATGCCGTACCATGGATGCGAGGATGAGAGAAAAGGCACGAAGGGTGATGCCGTGCACTTTATTTGCTTGTTTGGTGAGGATAAGAGTAAAAGCACGAAAGGTGATGCCGTGCACCTTATTTGCTTATTTAGTGAGGATGAGAGTAAAAGCACGAAGGGTGATGCCGTGCAACTATTTTCCATTCCTTGACTTGATATTACCTGTTTTCCATTATACTTTCTTTTCCTTGTGGACTTATTAACTGTTGTTAATTGTTGAGTTCTTCTGAGATATTCCTTGTTGAGTTGTTACTTGATTACTTCCCGTTATTTTGTGGTGTATATATATATATATATATGTACATATATATATAGAACTGCATAGGTTTATATGGGTGCATGGTCCTAGGCTTGTCACTACTTCGCTAGGATAGGCCAGGCACTTACCAGCACATGGGTCGGATTGTGCTGATACTACACTTTTGTGCGTTTTTGCACAGGTCCAGGTTTCGATCAGGAGCAGCAACGGTAGATCTTTTGCGTGGGAGTTGAGCATATTGAGACCGAGGTAGCTTGCACGCGTCCGCAGGCCCGGCGTCTCTTCTCTTTACTTATGTTATTAGCTGTAGTCTCTTTGTTCTGAGACAAACAGATTATGTTATATTTCTTTCAGACTTTTATGTGTAGTATTCAGTAGTAGTTCATGAGTTGGTGACTCCACGTCTTGGGTAGAGGATTTCAGTATTATTTTACCTTGAAACTGTTTATCGCTATTTTTATAAAGTCTTCCACACTAGTTTAATTAAGGTTATGGTTTTGGTTGATAAATTGATTATGAAATATTGCTAAAAACAGGATAGTGTGAATAAAGTGGCTTGCCTAGCTACCACGAGTAGGCGCCATCACGATCCCGATGTTGGGGGAAAATCCGGATTGTGACATACGCGGACCGCACTGATTTGTGTTGCGGCCGCGCGAGGTCAATGCGGACTGCCCAGAAATGGACGCGGTCAGCATAGAAGAGAACTACCAAAACATACTTTTCTGAACCATGGGCATGCAGTCCGCACTGATTTGGACCGCGGCCGCATAGATTTTAGTCTTCATGAAGGTTCATGCATGCGGACTGCAAAAAATGGTGTGCGGCCGCGTAGGGCAAATTCAACTGGCAGGGTGTTTTGTTCATTTAAGTCTAATATTTCCAACACTATGTGTCCTAAGTGCCCCTACTTAGTTATTGTAGCAAAGATGTTAGCCCTAATTCAACAATTATCATATTTGAACCTAGTTTAGTAATTCAAAGAGGTAAAAAGAAAGAAATTAAGAAGCTAATCTAGCATTTATCAATCTATGTAAAGCACAAAGTAATCTAAATATTGAATTAGAAGTGAAATGTTACGAAGGATTAATTGTGATTGCAATTTTTAGCACAAGATATCACAGGGTGAACAGTAAAAGCTCTCAGATGTAAAATAGGCCAAAAGGTTAAATGAAGGCCTAGGAACCCTATTTATAGAAAAGGGAGTGGGACCTGTCACTTACCGACCTGCACGGCCGCACAGAAATGTCATGCGAACCGCGCAGGCTTTAACCATACATCATTTTGTTAAGAAAGGTCACGCGGACCGCACTATTTTGGTGCGCGGCCGCGTGACAACTTCAGAGACCTGCCAAGGTGGGTAGTTTGCACGTGGACAACACTAATTTGGTGCGCGGCCGCGTGGTAAACTTTAGAGACCTGCCATATTTCATCCGTTCCACGCAGACCGCATAATATTGCCACGCAGGCCGCGTGGGTTGCCCTGAGGTCACTCTTTTGGCTTGGAAAAGCCACGCGGACCGCACTATTTTGTTGTGCGGCCATATGGCCAAACTTCAGAGACTTCTCAACTTGTGTATTCTCCCTGCACTGTTTCAACATAACCCCTGCAACACTTCACAAACTATCAGCTCAAAATCCTACTCTTCGAATGAAGAAAAACAAAGAAATAGAAAAAGATATGGGTTGCCTCCCAAGAAGTGCCTGATTTAACGTCGTTGCATGACGCAAGTTACCATTCACTCATTTCAAATGCAAGAGCGCCACCACTTGCCTATCATCAGGCTTTCCCAAATAATGCTTCACATGGTGCCCATTGACTCGGAATACTTCACCATTTTTGTTCATTAGATCAAGAGCTCCGAACGGAGTCACACATACCACTTCAAATGGACCACTCCACTTGGATTTTAGCTTTTCCGGGAATAACGTCAACCAAGAATTGAAAAGAAGAACCATATCACCCACTTTGAATTCCTTGCCTCGAGAATATTTGTCATGGAGATACTTCATCTTGTCCTTATACAAGGACGAGCTGGAGTATGCATGAAACCGAAACTCGTCAAGCTCGTTCAAGTGTTCCACACGAAGATTTGCAGCTACATCCCATTCGAAATTCTACTTCTTCAAAGCCCACATAGCCTTATGCTCAAGTTCCACCGTGAGAAGACATGCCTTACCAAACACCAACCGGTAAGGAGACATACCAAGTAGAGTTTTCTAAGCTGTCCTATAAGCCCAAAGAGCGTCGTCTAATTTCTTTGACCAATCGGTCCTATTGGCATTGACAGTTTTAGACAAAATACTCTTGATTTCACGGTTGGAAACTTCCACTTTGCCACTCAGTTGGGGATGATACGGGGTAGTGACCTTATGATTTACTCCATACTTGGTAAGCAATGAATCAAATGCTTTGTTGCAAAAATGAGAACCCCCATCACTAATGATAGCACGGGGAGTCCCGAATCTTGTAAAGATATACTTATTCAAAAAGGTCACAGCACTTAGAGCTTCATTGTTCGGAAGAGCCACAGCTTCAACCCACTTTGACACATAATCCACCGCTACCAAAATGTACGTGTTCCCACAAGAGCTCACAAAAGGACCCATAAAGTCAATCCCCCATACATAAAAAATATCAAACTCTAGAATGGTATTGAGAGGCATATCGTCTTTCTTTGAAATACCACCGGCCCTTTGGCACGCATCACAACTTTTCACCAAATCACTAGCATCTTTGAAAATTGTTGGACAATAAAATCCACAACTCAAAACTTTGGAAGCCGTTCTCACTCCCCCATGATGACCACCGTAGGAAGAAGAGTGAAAAGCCTCCAAGATACTCATTTGCTCACTTTTCGGAACACACCTTCGAATTACCCCATCCGTGCAAATCTTGAAGAGATAAGGATCATCCCAATAGAAATCCAAGCTATCCCGCTTAAGCTTTTTCCTTTGGTTAGAAGAGAGCTCATACAGGACCACATCGGTTACAAGATAATTGGAAACATCGGCAAACCACGGCATATCATGCATAGACACCGCGAGGAGTTTTTCATCCGAAAAGGAATCATTTATTTCAAGGCCATTGGATGGCCTCCCCTCCTCCTCCAAACGGGACAAGTGGTCCGCCACTTGGTTTTCACTACCCTTGCGATCAACAATTTCTAGATCAAACTCTTGAAGAAGTAGGACCCATCTCATCAACCTTGCCTTTGACTCCTTCTTTGTCATCAAATGCCTAAGGGCGGCATAATCGGTATGAATAATCACCTTGGCCCCCATAAGGTAAGGACGAAACTTTTCCATAGCAATGACAATAGCTAGCAACTCCTTCTCGGTAACGGTATAATTTCTTTGAGCCTCGTTCATTGTCTAGCTGGAGTAGTACACCAGATGGAATATCTTTGTGATTCTTTGGTCAAGTATCGCTCCTACCGCCACATCACTTGCGTCGCACATAAGTTCAAATGGCAAGTTCTAATTAGGTGCGGTAATGATGGGAGTAGTAGTCAACTTTTGCTTCAATAACTCAAAAGATTCCATACATCTCTCGTCAAAGACAAACTTGCACTACTGAAAAATTGGTCTACAGGAACGGTTGTAAAACCGTTCCCATAGACAGCAAAACCGTTGCCATATGGATATTGGAACGGTTAAACAACCGTTACATCAGCCGGCGTACCTATTGGTCTACTGGAACGGTTCTTGTAACGGTTTGCGTCACCGTGACAATAGATAGGTCTATGGCAACGGTTTTTCCTTTCTCTATTAGTACGGTCATATTTTTCAATTAGAACGGGTCAAAATTGTTGCTGTATAGTTTCTACAACGGTTTTTACCCGTTACCATATTATTTATAGCAACACTTACGTAAACTATTGCTACGGTTATGTTGGATATAACTACGGTTGCCTTAGGCTATCGTAACGGTTATAGTAGTATTTGGAACAATTTGTGGGACCTATTGCAACGGTTTACATTATCTACTGGAACGGTTTTGGTGTCCTATTGGAACGGTTCTGTATGTATCAGTTCAATTAAAACCAAAATAAGTTGTTATAAATATATATTTATGCATATAATAAATTATAATAACACTAAAATTTAAACACATCATAAAATGAAACTATTAATAATACAAAATTATCCATAAAGCTAAATATTCTAACCCATGAGTGGCTTAGTACATTTCAAGATATTAAATAAGTTTCAAAAAGGTTGGCAACAAAAGATTCCTAGAACATTTAGCTATAACAATACAAACTTCATTTCAAGTAAGGTCTAATTCTTCATCGTCTTCATTGTCCTCAACATCCATTTTTTGATCAACTCCACCTACAAAAGAGCATAAATAAAGTTATTACCCTTTAACATAATCCGGTCAAAGAATACTCAAGCATTTAACTGTTTTTTTTCTTCTTTTATTAATCCAACTTATTCATCTCAACAAATTGTACGCAATAACAATCTGATATTATTACCAAACACCAAGACTTTTAAACTATCAAGCTATAATGGCAAAGTAAAGAATAATGCATAAGAAGAATCACAAACATAAATACTTGAACCGTCTAATAAATCCTCCGAAAATGCTTTGGACAGAATAAAACTGTCTCAAAGCCATCTAATAGCTATAGAGCTAGTATCTCAAGCCAAACACATTTCTGAAACAGGATACTCTATTTCTAAGAAAAGTTATGATTTTGACAATGAGAATTCAAGTGAGTTCTTCAAGGTGCTGGACATGTTCAAAGGCACAACTGACGCTGGAGATTCCATGATATGGAAAGGTAATGGGAGAAAGTGTTGCACACTTTAATCAACATATAATGCATTAACTGCTACTGGACAACTAGACACAATATGGCCTTGAAAGAATAGTTGGAAAGCCAGGACTGCTGTTAAAGTGAGATGTTTCTCTTGGTTGGTGGTAGCAAAATGGTAACCAGATCTCCTAGTAGAAGATTTGAATCACCAATTACTGCAGTTTGCATGATATAGAAAGTCCAATGATGGGATCTGCTGGATCTGAATCACCAATCACCAAAACATTTTGCATTCACAGTTTATCAAATCTGGATCTTCAACTAATCTAAAATTAGGAGAGAAACAATGTGAAGCCCGGTATCAGTAGTAGAACAAAGCAAACAAATAGAGATTTTATAATTAAGGAAATAAAAAAGGAAACTTTGCCACTGGAATATGGTTGTCACCTTATCGTGTGATTCGAGAAAGTTGTGACACAATTTCTCAACACACTGGAGGTGTTCGTTTTGTCAACACGCTGATATTGCCACTAAGTTAGAAAGAAAACCAAGTTGCTTCGCGAGGTCAGTTTGGAAGTTGTTCACCACTGACCTATTATCAACACTCAACTTGTCTTCTCTTGCTGCAAAAAAAACATATTAGAAGGAAATAGTAACAAATTCCAACAAATCATTTCTACAGTTCTGTAGATTGTAATTAGATGCCTTACAAAGTTTCAAAAACAATGAAGCATTGTCTTGAACTGATTTCTTCAACTGAGCTCGTAAACTACATGCTTGTTGAGCAAGGGCATTTTTTGTGAATATCAATAAGAAATTAAAACCTAATTCAAGGCTACAGTTAAAACCAAAGATCAGATCACTATACCAACTTTTTTCTGTTCACAGATAATAAAATCTGGCTCCTTGAGAGTGTACCCACATTGTCTTAGTTCTTCCTCAGCATTCGCCAACATTGAGGTAGTTTTGTTATAGTGTTTCAGCAAGAACCTTCAATAGTAAGAGCTTTTGAACATGTTTTAAGACATGATATTAGAATAAGAGGCTAGAAATTCACCTGTGTGGCATCAAGTTTACATGTCAAATCTGAGCACTGACGAGCCTGGTGATCATATCTACTTCGCAACTCCTCAATTTGTTGATTGTAACAAACCAAAATCCAAATCATACATTCTACAACTGAAATACATAGGCACTTTTCAACTACAAGAGTTTTAGCAAGCAAACCTTCAGTTGGTTTTCTATTGTCATTCCCATTTGTTCAATTTGATCTGTCATAGCCTAAACTGTAACGACCCGACCGGTCGTTTTGAGCTCTGGCGCGTCATTCAGCAGATTGATGCCATGAACAGCTTCATCTCAGGTATATTGACTTGTGTGTAT